>VUQK01010224.1:0-24544 GCA_015106715.1 Bujurquina vittata | reverse complement strand
TATGTATAAAAAAAAAAAAAAATTTTATATAAATAAAAAAAAAAAAAATATTTTTGTATTTTTTAAAAAAAAAATATATATATATATATATATATATATATATATATATATATATATATATAATATGCAGGAGAACGTGCCTCACTACATGTTTCCTTCTTCCAGACTTTTCTTTCAGTGGAAAGGTGAGGTGATCGGAGTTCACATGTTGAGTACTGGTCCGCTGTGTCTGTATGCTTCTGCTTCCTGTCGACTGTAAGTCTACTGATAGTCTGGCAATGGGGTCACAACACAGGACTTTGTATTCAAAGAGGAGAACAAAACAGCGGCGACCTGACCCCCCCACCCTCCACTCCACATTTTCCTTCCAAATATCGGTGTCAAAAACACAGTTTTTATGCTCACATTAGGGACGCATGTGGGCAGTGAAAGAGTCTCGACGAGTTCCCAACTTAAGCGTAAACATCAAAAGCTTGAAAAACCTGTCTTAGAGAGAGAACCCAGCATAACATTTGTTTTTGAAATAATTCCTTAGATTTTCAAGCTGGCTGGCTACTGCGATTGTAGCCATGCTAAGCAGGGTCAGTGGAGACTCCCAGTAAATGGCTGTGTCGCCAGTGCTCTTTGCCGCTGAGTCGACTGACGAAATAATGAACCGCACAGGCTTGTTTGATTTCCTCTGGAGACAGCTGAGCGGGAGTCTGATCCACATACAACCCTGGCTCCCACTAACACAATCTGCTTCAGCCCGCTCTTTCTCTCTGTCTCTCACTTGGAGACAGCATCTAAGCAGGCCTTTTTGGGTACATCTATGCACTTTGATTTATCGTAAATTAAAAAGCTGGGAGCTCAGTAGCACAGTTAAAATGCCCTCTCTGGCTGCCTGGTCATGCTCCACACTGTCTGAGCTGGATTTCATTTCCTCTTATGTCCATTTGTTGCTATTGTAGCAGGCCAATAATTCACATGAAATTGTATGTTTCTAAGGAAAGGTTCATTTAGCCCTGGCATTTGTGATGAATACTGATCGTACTAAAATTAGACAACTGCCATGTATGGATATTTTATGTGCCACAATATCGTGTAGCTGTACATACAGTCTCTGCTATGAAATATACAACACAGTTAAAATTGTGATTTTGGACAAACTGCACAGCATGACAGCAATAGCATAATTATGGGTCTGTAATATTGTACTGCGAAAGTCAGAGGGATGGTAAAGGCACAATCATGAAGGAGCACACCAAATACAGTGTTTTTCTTGGAAAAATTTTTTTTAAATGGCATGCAGGCAGTCAGTGGTGATGTGTCCTGGCAGGCACAGATAGGGGCAGTGTAGTCATGGACCCAGCCATCATCATCTGGCCGCACATTCCTACCCTATCTGTGCAGTAAACTGGATCTCCTTCTCCTTCTTATCAGCTGTCAGGAATTTTCTATCAGAGGCCCTCTCTCTCTCTCTCTCGCTCCCTCTCCTGTGCTATCTCTTTTGCTCTCTTAGTCGGACTCCCTTGCTATTTTTTCCCCTCTTCCTGTCCCTTCCTTGAAGCTGCAAAGCTGACACAGAACAGAAACGGTTAATGCTCATTAAGATAAGGAAGCAAGGAGCCGGCAGGCGGCTCCTAGGACAGACTGGAACCCAAACAGCTCTGGTGCATACTGCGTCACCACAGCAAGGGATCCTCTGACCCACCCTGGACACATCATACGTAAACTGACACATTGGTTTGATAAATATGATTAATGTGTCAAAATGTTGGTCCATATCTCTAGATTATTTAAAAATTTCTTAACTTATTTTAGCTTAACTGTGTTTTTTAAATGTTCTGATGTTTTTCTTTGCTCCAAACAAATTTTTAAACAGTCCAAAAAAACTAACAAAAACAAAACAATTGTAGTACCATTTCAGAAATAACTTCTGTCCACATTAACATGAAATTCATATGCACATGTAGGCAGTACATATTAAAATGCAGACTTTAACTGCACAACTGTTGCACAGACAAACAACAAGGTCGGCAATGGTTATAAATCAGAGAAAGACAGGTTGCGTCTGATGAGACCCAACAGAGAAGTGAACATGGGAGTTTATGTCACCCAAACTTTTGACTGGTACTGCATACATGTAGGTACATTTTATTTGTTAATACAATCATATGTCTTGCATGTCAAATAAGAACAATCATTCAAAGAATAAATCCCAGTACACCACAAGTGCTTTCTATGCTGACATCAGCGCTATGACTGCTAATAAATGCAAAGGCATACTTAGACCATGATTTGCATTTCTAGTTGATAAATAGTTTTTCAGAAGTTTGTAAGTAAATGGCATTTAAAGGATTACAGGAGCCACTGTAACGACCACTATCCCTCCTGGATGAATGATCCCAGTTCCAGCTCTGCTTGAGGCTTCAGCCGGCACAGAGAAGCAGTGAAGCCAACTGTCTGTTGCAAATCACACTACTTCCCTGTGGGAAGTTTACGAAACAGGTTGGGATCACTGTCCCGCATACTACCACATCTGGTCTCCACACAGCACTGGCTAAAATATGCTTACAATTCCATGCGACTGTGACCATAATCCTGTAGTATCAAAGCACAGGCACAGGGGTCTCTCTTTCCTCCCCTCTCCCTCCCAAATGACCCTGTGTGATGACAGACCCCTATGCCTGTGCTGGTAATTGAGCTTACCTCATTTTCAAAATACCAGGAGCCCTCCTGGATAATAAAAATGTTCCTACACTAGACTAGGGTACATATTTCTGGCCAAATTCAAACATGCACAGAAAACAGAGCTGTACTTGTTCAATTAGACCCACAAAGAGGTGAAAGGTTTATTATTATTTTTTTAATTCCCTGATTTTCTTTGGTCAAAGACCTCTGGTCTTTTTTCCCCAGCTACCGTAACTATAGTGGGAGAGTGGCCCTCTGTGGAGACAGGATTTCTGGGATCTTAGTAATATTCACCAGAAAGCCTGTAATTACTCAGACAGCACTGCTGCCATCAAGCCACGCCTCCTGCACACTGCAGGCCCAGCGGTCTGTAAACGTGTCAGTGGCAGGATGGCTCTCCTCCTCCCTCTCATGCACTTTCTTTCACACAAAAGGAAGATCGGATACACTCTCTCAAAGAATACAAAGTAGAGAAGTGACCTGCGGGGTTTGCGTATTTGCACTGAAAGATGGTGAATGACCCAGTGATGCGCTTGACCATTAAACAGCAAAACACAGTCGTGTGCCTCCTTTATCAAAATGTCTGAAAACTTTGTCATGTGGAACAATGTCAGCTACAAGCAAGGCACCCAGGTATCTCCTAGCTATTTCCTACAATACTACAAATTAGCTAGGAGTTCTTTAACTAATCAACTTCCTATTACAACAAAAGAAATAAAGCAAGAATGTTTAATTAATTTCATATTTTCAATTTCTTAATAATTTGTGGAGAAAGTACTGTCTATCTTGCCATCAGTGTGGAGGCTGGCAGACATGAGTCTTTGACATGCAATCCCCTTCTCAGCCAAGCCCTGCCTCCCTCACACTAATTGGATGATTATATCCAGAACAACATGATTTTTAACTTGGAGTGAGGGGGGAGGGTGGGGGGTGTCTTTTAATGCTGCATAAATTCCTCTTGACATATTATTTGTACCCATGGCAAAGAGTTGCCAACTGTTTTCATTGTGCTTCAATTTTCTCTAAATTCACGGTAAACGCAGAAAACAATGTGATGTCAGCATTTCAACACACGATGAATGAGCACTGCTAATTTGAGGAAAAGTAATCCACACACACTGCTTTTCAGTCACTTGTATCCACAAAGGCGAAGAATGGTGTCAACCTCACTTGAAAAATTCATCCTGCATCTCTGAGAACCTCCCAAAAGTCACACCATACTAGTCCAACTGTAATAAACTAATTTGCAGTGCAGATGATTTTTTAATGTGGAAATTATTCCCAGCTTAGCCTAAGAGAAATACTGCTAACACTAGTCAAAGTGTACTCCTTCTAAACATGTGGAGGCTCCTCAGTGGTCAGATTCCAAGCCTTCTTGGTTACCTAAAGGATAGGATATGACTGGGTACAAAGCAGGATCTGGCTTGGTCTTTTCAGCTCTTTAGCCATTTCAACGGTTATCCGGCTATCCAAAAATCTCCAAAACAGAAAAAAACCTTCAGAATATTTGCTTAAACTTTCATTGACCTGTAATCATGTCAGTAATGACAGCGTGTTTGCCTTTTTCAAACACCAGGGGTTCTGCTCCTGACACACTGAAACACATGCATACACATAGGTGTATACACACAGAGAGAATGGGGGTCTTTAAAAAAATTACTGAGCACAGACTCTCCCTCTGTTCGAATAAATATACAAAATATTTAATTGATTTTACTTAATATATTTGGTAAAAATCAATGTTCACAATGTTGTAACCATGTTGGCAGTTTAACTCCGTCAAAGTCAGCTAGATGCGGAGTCTACACCACAAAGAGTGAAACTTGGGCTTTGCTTTCCTACAAGTCGCCAAATGGCTTTATGTATTCTTAGTAATGAGAAACACCCATAAGTTAGTCCAAGGATGCAAAAGCTTGTGATTTAGTGACAACACACTCCTGAGTAATTTTGCTGGAAGGCATTAAAAGCCCCAGTTAAAATACATTAAAATATCAAAGGCTTTGGTTAAAAAAAAACCTCTATGCACAGGGGAAAATTCTACAGCAACCTGCCAAGCTGTGTGCCAGTTGAAAACAAGGTCATGGAAAATGTACATATCCAGCACAGAGACAAGGCAAAACCACAGTTACACAAGAGGTCCAATGCCATTGTAATTCATCATTAAAATAAAAAAAATAAAAAAAAATTGCGTACTAAAACAAGAAATTCTGCAGGCAGTGTGAGCACACACATACAAGCGTCAATTAATGCACAGTCATTTCCTCACTGTTGACTGAAGTGAGTCAGAATAAATTACAGCAACACAAATAAAGACACTAAATCAGATCCTGATATATGCATCACTGTTTTCACCTCTGGTGCATACACTACATTAACAGGCTGCAGTGTGCCAAGACACATTATATGGCTTTCTAAATATGGCGCATCCTGTCACAACACTGAGTTTGTGTCAAGGAGAAAATGGGAACTTGTTTCCTGAATGCTCCACAGAGGGAATTAGTATTAGTCACAAGGTCAGGGTTCATATCGGGGCTGTGGTGGCAGAAGAGAAGTCACATGACCACAACAGTCGCAACTGATGTTTCCGGTTATTGCTACCAGGGCCTCAGCAGGTGAACAAACATTTCACTCTATATTCTGAACAACACACATCAGCTTCTGGGGAACTGAAGCTGTCATCACCTGGCACGGAGCTGGTAGTTGTGCTGTTTTCAGAATAGTGTTTTCTCAGTTCCAGTTGCACTATCTTAGAATGTCTGTGTCCACGAGGCATTCTTAAACTGATATTCTACTATTAATGAGTAAAAACTGTGCCATGTATGTTCAGTAGTGTTTAAAAGCCACCCCTCATTTCTATAGATTTTGCTAAGAAAATGGGCAATAGGTCCAGTGATTTATTGAAACACGTGGAAACATCCAGGCAAAAACAGAGGCTGTACAATTATTCTTCAACACAGCCTGAACTCTCAGGCAGCTTTCTTGTATTTTCTTTTAGTTGTCAGGAGGAGTTCTCCAGGCTTCTTGAAGGGCATCCAAAGTGCTTCATTGGATGTTTGCTGCCTTTTGTTCCATCTTCTGTCAAGACGATCCCACACTGCTTTAATAATGTTGAGGGTTGAGCTCTGGGGAGGTCAGTCCATGATGATGGTGTTCCATTGTGTGTTTTTTATATCCAGATGTGCTTTTACTGCATTGACAGTGTGTTTGGGATTATTGCCATGCTGAAAATGAAGCCACTGCCAATCAGATGCTTTGCAGATGATATTACATGGTGGTTCCAAAACTGATGGGACTTTTCTGAGTTCATAGTTCCATCAATTTTGACAAGATCTCCAACAGCACTGGCTGAAATTCAGCCCTAAACCATGATAGAGCCTCCACTATGTTTACAGACGGGCGTAGACACTGCTGTACCTCTCACCTGACCTCCACTGTACATAGTAACAATGATCTGAACCAAAATGTTAAAATTTGGATTAATCACTCAATAAGACTTGTTGCCACTGATTTTCAGTTGAGTTCTTGTGTACTTTGGCATACTTCAGCCTTTTCTCCCTGTCGCTTCCTTAAGAATGGCTTCTTGACAGCCACCCTTTCCAATGTGACCATTTCTGATGAGGTTTCAGTGAACAGCAGATGGATCGGCTGAAGGGCATGATGCATGTCTCAGGTCCTGTGTCAGGTCTTTGCTGGGTTTTTTTTCCTATTTCTAAGTGACTTAACCAACAAACCAACAAAAACAAAACAAAAAAAGCATACCTCTGAAAATGGTCAGATTGGAGTGAAAATGAGTGAAAAAGCAGCCTATGTTAAAAAAAAACAACAACTTTGAAAGACCTTCACAAAGCCTGAAGAACTATTGCTCAAGACCACTTTAACAAATTATAGCAAAGTCTGGTTCCTTGGAAGCAAAATATAAAGTAATGAGAGGTGGCTCATAACTTTTTTTTAAAACTTTTACGCAGTGCTGTATGAATCTGAGTTAGAGAGCTGAGCTCCAGTTTTTCTAAAACAAAAAAAACAAAACTGTCAGTAAAAGATGCTAAAAATTGTTTAACAACTCTTACATAAGGCATCAGCCTTTCCAAACATTTCCTTGAAAAGCAGCAGACAAAGGGTAACCAAAAATTCAACACTAAATAAAATAAACAAACAGAAAAACAAGGGTGTGTATAGACTAAAATAAGGGTCCCTCATCCAAGGCCTTGGTGGGTTTGTCCTTTTTCCCAAACAGACTGAATTCATGAGCACTTTGCTCTTGGCAGCAGCCACTTGGGCAATGGGTGAGCAGGACAATGACCACAGCTGTGCAGCCTTTGCACACCAGGGGATGAGAACATGCACTCTCCACCCATCCAACTCAACCGCACTGCACCCTGCTGTCTTTAAAACTGTGCAGAATGGTCATCTGCACATCAGTGACACGGAGGAAAGTTGTCATACTGTAGAGGTAGTTTTTTTGCATTTTATTTACTTCTTCTATTATATGCTTGCAGAATATCCAGTCATTACAGACCAGTCATTAAGTATGTTGTATATTGAACTGCCTCAGCTGTTAGGATTCTGCTCCTTTCTGCCTGTCCAAATATTTAATTTTCTTCATCCGGCGGAAAAAGTCTTTAAATGTGTTGTTTCCTGTCTTTAAATGATTTAACTAGTAGTTAAATGTGTGCCCAGGTTTAAACTGAGTTACTGAAACATTCTGATTACTTGTTGACTCACAATTTCTTAAGCCGGACTTCCGCAACAAATATCGTCATAGATGCACCTCAGTGCAGGTAAATATTATCAAAATTACTGGGCCACCTACACATTACACTTACAGAAGCTGCTCAGCCATGGAAGCCCCTGCCATGAAGCGCCCAACACAGTTTGTGTGCTGATGTTAATGCCAGAGGAGCTTTGGAACTCAGTAATTACTGAATTAGTCATTTTATGCACCATGTTTTTAGTTTTGTTTTATGCAGCAGGCCTCTCAGCACGTGGTGACCCTGCTCTGTAACTTTCTGTAGGTTCACTGTGGATCCTAAATGTGTCCACTTTGCAATAATACCACTTAGAGCTGACTCTAGAATATTCCACAAACTGACTTGTTGCAACAGTGGCGTAGCAGAGACACTTTGTACTTAGCCAAAAAGCAAATTGTTGCAAGTGTTGCTATTTAGTTATTGCTGTATTTCTTTACAATGTTTACAGAATTTAAAATGTTAGCAGCCTTGCTTGGTGCCTCTTTTTTCTTCTTTTTTTTGTCTCAAACATATAGCCATAGTTACAACTTTATTTAGATTTCATGAAGTAAACAATTTTAATCATTCGAATTTATATTGAGAGAGAAAAAACAACTAAAATTGTTCATTTAAAAAAAAAATCATATTTAATTTCTTGGCCATATCGCCCAGCCCTACTGAGGCAGCCCTAATATATTGTAAGTCATTACCGCCTTGCTTTGTCTAAAGCCCGCCAGGTACTCCCCCTCCACTCCTCCTAAGCCTCACTCTCACCCACAATGCACCTGGAGCAAGGCCAGGGCTGCTGTTAATTTGGCCTCATTATTAAGTTAAATGCAGCACGGGCGGCGGTGCTGGAGCTAATGAGCAGTGCAGAGCTGACTGTGCTGCTCCTAGCCTCCTGTCCCAACCATTAGAAAAATTAGAGAGTGGAAAATGAGTCAAGGGCTGTGGAGACCTTAACTTAAGTCTTTAACAAAACTGTCTCTGATCTGGGTAAGCCCTGTTCTGAATAGATGGTCTAAACTGTCAGCAAAGGGTTTTAGGTAGACCTGAAAGTGTTTCTGTAGACCAGGAAATTCTTGCAGTGATCTGTGGCTGAATCTGTTCACATCTATTTTTGAATAGAGACCCTTTTGTGGTTTTTATAAAGATGTGTCTTTATGCACAACAGGAGAACTGAGCTTGGTGGGTGATATGGTTTCTGCTTAGGTGGAACTGTGCCACAAGAAGAAACCAGAGTAGGAACACTTAACACATAAATACACTTCTAAGAAATAAACACACAGTGTAGCAAAAAATAAAAATAAAAAGAGAGAGACTTTTGAGATGCAATAAAAACACTGCATGGTATAAAGTGTTAGAACCTGTCCACTGTGGAGTAGTATCCCTGTTAAGCCATGTCAGAGACTGTCTATCATCTAGCTCTGAGTGAAGACCGTGAGAGACTGGGAGGTTTACGAGTCCCTATGTTTAGATGACTTTGAGGGTTTTTCCTCTGTAGCCTTGCTAAATTGTCCAAACATGACCACACTGGCATTCATTTGCACTTCATCCCAACAAAGCTTATCCCGACCACACAGTGACTTTGTTTTTCTGGGAGATACTAAGGAGATAGCCGGCCAAATCTTTGAAACCAAATCAGCAGCTTACAGAGATCCGCAGGAGGTTCCATTTCGATATTAAAAGAGAAAAAAGATCGGATCTCTGTTTAGTTTTGGCAGAACTCTTTTTGGAGACTAGCCTGAGGGTAGAGGAACATGGGAGGAAGATGACGACAAAGATGGTGTGTGTGAGTGTGTGCACGCAGAGCTCAAAACTTAGGATAGAATCGGTGGCAGATTTCACGGCACACTTCTGTTCTGTTGTGCAACAAAAGAAAATGTGTCGAGTAATGCATCCTAGAAGTACTTTTACAGTCATGTAGGAACATATTCATGATGAAACTAAGAGAGAAAACAACAGCACAATTTGAAAGGGCTGACCAGCTAATCAAATATAATGGCAAACTTTATGACCTTCCATATTTGTTCATGTGAATTCTTTAGCGTTGGCTGTCAGCCAAAACAGTTACTATCCTAAACTGTCAGTTAGTGTATGCTCACAAGCATAGTGCTCCTTTGCACACACCCACACCCATTGTAATTGACATGTTCACATATGTAGTTACAACATAATTGGACTGAACAAGGGAAAGTAAAACCAGTGATATAAAAATGTTATTCTCATGGGTAAACACCCCGATACATTTAAGACCATAAACAAGACTGTTAAACCTCACCTTCACCGAGATAAAAGAGCTCTTTTGAATGTAAGTTACTTCAGGACCAAATTATTGCAGAATACAAAATACCATCTGCTATAAAAACAGATTTTTTGCACATATATTTAAAAATAATACATTTTTATCACTGCAAATGTTATGATTTTTAATTTAGAACTTGATGGAAAGACTCAGGTCACAAATTTTGCCCCTTGGAATCTGTGTTTTCATCTGGAGAAGAATTTCTGATATGATGTTAGTAAAATACTTCACTGTATTCCTAGCCAAGGAAATGGTGCTTAGCACCATTAGCTTGTAGAGCTTGTGTTCATGCTACTGTGACATTCACCGCTGTAACACTCGCACCTTAAATATAACTGGTTTCAAAATGATACCAATTAGTCACAGTCTGGAGTCCTGGTGTGTGTGTGTGTGTGTGTGTGTGTGTGTGTGTGCGTGCGTACGTGCGTACGTGTGTGCGTGCGTGCGTGTGTGTGTGTGTGTGTGTGAGTGAGTGAAAGAGAAAGAGAGAGATTGCTGCTTAGATTTGTCTCTAGGCTCAGAATTTGTAGTAACTGAGCTACATTCAGGTGTCTCATCCAGCCTTTTGTCTCATTCGCTCTGTGGCAGGACAATAAAGTCCTATCATAGTGTTGTTCTTCTGACAGTCTGCTTTCGATGGAGAGCACTTAGCCGTGTTTAGATGTACAGGTTCAAAAGGAGGCCAGCAGCACAATGGAGCAGGGCAAGTTAGCTGCAGCACCCCTGTGTGGGAAACATCACTACACATCAAGGAATTAGAACAAAGATGGAGAAGGGGAAAGACGGCAAGGATTAAGGAAACTGCTACTTTTTCCTAATCTGTTTTGCTACATGAAATCTGCAATAAACAGTTCCCTGTCATAACAGAGGAACTAGCCAAAATGACCTGTGGCACAATGACAGAAAACTGACCACAGACATTAAGTTCATTAGTAGTGAAAAATATGTATGAAGGAAAATGCCACTTTCTCTGAGAGCTATTGGCCAGGTCAGGAGGTGGGACCGTAGGCCTTCTAAAGGCCAGGGTTGTAAAGATCATTGCATCATTGTGCATGACACTGCTGACTGGTTGTAACAGTCGTTACTTTATGCTCATTTCCCGTCATTAGAACAAATGCATGCATGGCGTCAGTGTAGGTGAAGGGAAGGCATGAGTGCCACATTAGAGGTATAAAATTGGAGTTTGGGTTTTGAGTAAATGTTTGGCCAACTCAGCTTCATCACATGTCAGACATTTAACTAAATAGCGTGCTGACATTGACCATAGCTTACAATAAAGGGAGCCAGTCTTTTCATGGTGGCCTTCTCACCCTGACCAGCCCCTGTGACCTGTCCTTCAGCCCCCACCCCCCACCCCAATGCTTTAATCCAGCTAACCTTGTCAAAACCACCAGACCTCATTCAGAACAAGCAGATGACTCTCTGCACGCCAGTGGCCCCTATAAATAGAAATTTCATTGAGGAGCAGCAGGCTGAAGGGGAGGTATTGTAAACAGTGGGCCAGCCTAAAGCCTTAGGGCTAACCTGGGAAAGTGATGGAAAATGACATGCTGCAGCCAGAAGGCATGCAGTACAATAACAAACTGACACCACTGTATCACTGTCCTTCGCTTCACATGCAAAGCTTTTATCTCAGTGTTAGGTGGCAGAAAAACAACTTGCAAACAGCAAATTAAGAAAATTTGTTGGGTTAAGCAACAAACAATGCGGTTTGCAGTCATTCAAATTATAAAACCCCTCTTTTTTTGAATAAAATACCCGCATTTATAGAATGTCTGCTTCTACTAAAAAGGTAAGTAAACAGCTGTTTTCCCTACATCAGCCTGTGTTTGGCACAGGCCTAGTCTGTCTGTGAACTACCTTATTCACTGATCATTAATTCAGTTTACTTACTCCATTTTATACACAAGGCAGCATAATAAACCAATTATGTAATGGACTAACAGATTTGACATGGAAATTATGTCTTCCACAGGAGGCTAAATAGCTGATAAATTTAAGGGTTATTTTGTGAAGAAAACAGTCCCATTCAGTAATGTCAAAAGTTGGCTGGCATTTCATTCAGTTAGTTCAAGAGCTTACAGAGTGATGCCGTTTCATAGGCAGGACAACGGATCAGCGAGGCTTGAAACACACATCCAGTCTGCATGAGGCACGTTGCTGGAGCAGCAGAGCAGCAGAGCAGCAGGGGTCTGACTCTGACTAACGTCCGGGGAAGGAACGGGGACAGTGTTTTCGAAAACTGAGGAGGCGCGTCTGGTTGATTTTGTTCTCAAAATGTATGACACACTGAGGCATACTGTAATGCTGGTTAACAGTCACCTACCAAAACATACAACGACAGAGACAGAAGTGAAAGATGGTGAGAGCAAGAGAGAGCCTGAACCATTTTAAAGGTGCTCATTTGATTCACAGTCCATGCAGAGACCCCAGCCAGCAGGAGGGATTTTGGGGTGGCGAGATCAGTGGCTAGGCTTAACTTGAAATGTCAAATCCTTCACTTTGACTGAATGGAAAAAAGACAGTTCAGAGGACCCAACAGACCGCATACTAGAGAGCATTTCTCTTTACTTTAAAAACAGGCACAGACCGGCTTTTTCACTGAGCTGGAGCATAACAAGGAGGTGCTTCAGCCCTGAAGGCCAGTGATACTTGATCATCAAACTGCTACCAATTAAAGCATTAGGAGAAGTCATTTATTTTGCCTATTTTGTTGAAGAAGGTGCTAAACTCCATGAACCATTCCCTCATACCCCTGCTGAAATTTCATCCAGAGCAGACCTGGCCCCACAGAGAGAAAGAGGGATATTGAAGGCTAAGTGAGACGTGGGCCCTGGAGACCAGGCTCGCTGGAGTAGACCCTGCCAGTCCAGGGGCAGCCGGAGAAATGACAGCCCCCTTTCATCATGCCTCCCCTCTCGCTCCCTCCAGTCTTCACAGCCCGGCTGGGAAACTGCATACTAAAAATTCATTGTTCACAAAAACAAACAAAAAAAAAATCTGCATGCTCAAAATGATCAGTCATGAAAGGGCTACCAGAGCCCACAAGGGGTTGTAGATGGTGGCTGATACCCTCCCCTTTTTCAGCCCATGACCTAATGCAGGTAAAGAGAGAGGCTTGGTACTAGACTGGCCCCCCTCTCTTCAGCCCCACACCCAAATCTCCCCATTTGGGTATTTGTGTAACCCCCTGCACAGAAACGACTGCCTGTGCAAGAAGTGAGTGCTGGACAGCACACAAGTTTCCACCTATGGTAGACAAAGGGGAGCTCAGTAAGCCTTTAACCTACCCAGTCCAACATCTATTACTGAGGAGAGAAACGGCAGCCCATCACGTTGCATGTTTTTTTTTTCATGAATCAACATATAGAAATTGATATTTTGACATACGACAGAAAGAAAACTTCTAGTGGATGCACAAGTCGTCCAACGAACAGGAAATCATACGCTTGCATGGTGTCTCATCACAGAGGTGTCTCTTGGTATTGCTCGAGTGGTTTCCTAGTCCCGTGAAGTCTTTCAGCTAGCACCTTAGCTGTTGTGGCCTTGCTCAGTTCAAATAAATCACAATGAATGTCTGGCGCAGCAGCTTGAAGACATTTTTTAATTGCATACACAGTAAAAGGCAGCACTGTTAAAGAAATCCACACTGTGGCAGTTGTAAAATACCATGCAGCAGCACATTTTTGTTCAGTTTCTTTGGAGGGTTAAAAAAAAGAACAACAAAAGACAGAGGGAAAAAAATGTTGATCACAAAAACACTGCCACATGCTAACTATTTGTATCTTCTGCCACCAGCTATTAAAAACAAGCTGTTAAAGGTTCACCTACTCTGATAAACAGTGTCCTCTGCTGCTTAGCCTCTGAATTATCTGTGAATTTCTTCCTATAAAAGCTTCATCTGTTCAAGATCAAGGAGGCTGAAGTGTATCCCAGAATGGGTGAGAAGAACAAACAATCTAGTTTTTCACCATATAACATACACAGAGAGTAAACAAATTCCCATTTGCATGTACACACAAAAGAACGTAGCCTTAGTGTAGGTCAGTCCACAAGAAAGAGAATAAAAAGCAACAGTGTGGAAATGCATTTGTTCAGATATTAATAAATGTATTGGAAGCATTAACTCTAATCCTAATTAAATGAACATCAAGGCTTTAAACCTTACACCAAAAGCAGCACTTACTTTTTGTCCTTAATATTAAATATGAACTAAATAAGTACATTTCAGGGAACAGAACAGAAACAAAAATAAATAAATAAATAAATAAACACCCAGAAAATACAGCCATCTATTACAGTAACCAATGAGTCATACTGTTTCATGTCTCATTAATCAGCAACATCCAAGTCCAGCCAAAGCGAGAGTGGAAAACTAACCACTGGGGATCTTTATGACAGCCACTTTTTGTCTCCTTACACAAGAAAAATAATCTCCAATGGCAAATAAATTCAGTGAAAGCGCAGATGATCTCTGCGCTTAATATACATTTATCTGTATCACTTTGCAAAAGACAAATGATTCCTCAAACTCAAGAGTGATGGTCCTATATTGAGTCAGCTCTGAACTGTGGAGGATATTTCATCTATCTGCTGTGCACAGGGCACAAACAATAACACGTCCCCACTGAAAGGAAATTCCTCTGCCTCCTCTGCTCTCAGCTGAACACACAGCTCCCCTAATCCCACTTTGATAATGAGGTCATCACACACTGTAATATTTAATCCTTTTTTTTCCACATTAAAATGTGGCATTGCCTAGCTACAGAAATAAAATCTTTTGACTGATCTCTATCTTTCTTTACAAAAGATTAGAAGTTAGACTGGTCTGCTTGATTAAATATTGAAAAAGTTGAATTTCCACATGGGACTCCACATCCTCATTTACTACTGTTTCTGCAGCTAGAATCACAGGCCTTCACTGAGGTGGGAGTGCTAGGAAAGGAGGTGGTAAGCAATCTAACAGACAGAGATTCTTCTAAGAACTATGCCCTGCCAAAACTAACTCTGACCACTGCTCTGAAATCATCTGATTGTGGGAGCACCAAGTCTGGCTTTAAGTGGAGGTGACAGTGTGTCTGAGAGACACGTTACAAGTCAGAGGAAATTGGAGATAAACAGATAAAAGAATGCAATCTCTGCTGGAAGTAGCAAGGCACAGGGGGCAGGAAATAAACCTGTATTTAAGCTGATTACCCGAGCAGAGTCCCAACCCCTTTCAGCAGTTCTGTAGTGCCCAGCCTCAACACTGCCAATGTTGTTAATTAGAGATTTGCTAAGGGGAAAAAAGGCAGCCTTGTCAGACTTGCAGGAGTGTTAGTGATGGCTGGCTGGAGGGGGACATGCAGAGCTCTTAATTGGGTCTGTATGCTGTATCGGTGGCTGGCTGGATCGCTGGTGATGATTGCTGTGAGCAGGTGGCCATGGTGGCAGCTCCATGCAGGCCGTCCCAGGCCAGCCTGTCTGTTCTTGTCAGGACCTGGAACACTGAGCAGACAGCTCCTGAGCCCCACGCTCATTACGCCAAGTTGCCCAGCTCGTTGCTTAGCAACACCCTCACAGCCCCTCCACAACACCTCCCTGGCCCCACAGTGTAACTCGCAGTGGTGGAGGACTACTTCGTCACTGTCCAGCTATAGAGCTAAGATGAATTCACTGCTACTTCTCGGAGTCCTCTTTAAAAGCAGCATGTGGAACATCAAACCAGTAAACTGTAAAAAACAATGCGTAATAACTATTATTATGTCAGTGCTAGACTGTAAAAACTCTGTTTTTACCTCACAAAAAATTTTGTTTTTGACATGGCGGTTATTTGAAATCATTATTGCCTTAACTACTGTAGGTGATGCACTCAAAAAAAATTATAAATTTAAGTAAATTTAAGTATAAATTTATATTTTCCTTTGCACAAAGGCACAATACTTTGCAAAAGTTGATATTTTGCTATAAAAATGGGAAATAGGTCCAGAGATTTATTGAAACAGCTGCAAATATACATGGAAATGCAGCACAGAAAGGAAAAACAGAGTCTGCACAATTCTAAGCCTGAAAGTCAATACTTGGTATGACCACCATTGGTTCACTGTTTGCTTGATTTTTTTTTCCTGCTTCTTAAGGCAATGACTTTCAGATACTAGTCAACTGCTGTAGATAGTTTTTTAGCCCTGCCACTTCTTCTTTTGTCCTTCACTTGTTTAGTTGTTTGTTTGTTTTTTAAGGAAATGCTGTACGCCATGCCAAGACCTCTTTGGGACTCCGATCTTGTTGGTGCAAAAATATAATTTTGTCTGTCAAATTGTGTTTTCTTCAGAATTTTTCATAGACTCAACTAAAGACATGGCGATCTGTATGTAGTTTGTATGTTCTCCTCATGTCTCCTCATGTCTGTGTGGGATCTCTCTGGGTATTCTGGCTTCTACCTGCAGTCCAAAGACATGCAGTTAGTGGGGTTAGGTTAACTGGTTTTTCTAAATTGCCCATAGGTGGATGTGAGTGCAAATGGTTGTCTGTCTCTTTGTGTTAGGAGTGCAACAGACTCACAACTTTTCTGGAGTGTACCCTGCCTCTCATCCTATGGCAGCTGGGATAGGTTCCACCACCCCACCCCACCCTGTGACCCTGAATTGGATTACTGGAAGAAGATGATGAACAAAGACTGGACTAAAATTTTCACTTCTCAAGACTAAAAATTAGTGCAAAAAAAGAGTCGAACGAAAAACTGAAAAGACCTTCACAAAGCCCAGGGAAACATGAATCAAGAACCCTTTAAAGCAAGAAAATCTGGCTCCTTGGAAGTATAAAGGAATGAGGGGTGGTTTCAGACTTTATCACAGTACTGTGTGTGTCTGAATTTTAATCAGACCTGGTTATCCAAGGTATTTGAGATTACAATCTGCTTCTTAACAATCCTTTCTGCACACAAGCACACAAATGCAGCCATGCACACGTGAAAACCTCCACACAGCTCTTGGAAGTAGTCTTGCAATGCTGCTGCCATATTTTCTGGCAGTAAACTTCATTTGCAAAAGAGCGTAGCCAAAGTAGGAGTGAGGAAGAGGGTAAACTTTATGAAAACATTGCAATCCAAAAACCTACCCCAAGACTGTGGAGAAAAAAAATGCAGAAAAAAAAAAGAAAATCAAACATTTGCATGGAGAAAACTTTCATGTAAAGAGTCCTCGTGCTAATGTTAGTCATTAGCAGATAAAGATTTGCAAATTTTTTAGCGTTACAGCTGCCTGAGGCAAACTTTACAGAGAAAAGTTGAAATAGCATGGTGGGGGAGAACATTTTTAACTCCAGCATCTTTTTTTCTCTTTCTGTTCCCAAATGTCAGCTTACTGTGGATCAGCATGTCCCAAGAGAACTTAACGTTTCTTTTGCTGTAGGTAGATTACTTTGGACGGTAGTCAGGCAAAGTTTCATGATTCAATGGAAATTACATGAACGCTATAAATTAAGCGTAAAAGAATCAATCATGTGAAGATCGGACTGGTCGGACTTCGGAGAAGGGCATGTGGAACGCTGCCTGCTTGGAAAATGACAGGAAACAGTAGAATGACATCAGTTATGGCACAGTGCAAGGCCTGTTTAATGAAATGGAGAAATCAATGGGCTTCTATAACGCCTTTTAAAAGATGTAGCACACCTCGAGACTCCAGTTGTGAACTCAAAAAATGGGACATATTTCATGCAACCACTGAAGAAACTGGAGCAGAGTTGGAAACCAATCAAAACTAACATCACCCCCTAATATGCAGTGACTAATCTGGCAGTAATAAATGTTATTTTCACTTCTCGCTTCTCAAAGGGTTATGGCTTGAAACTAAAACGAAACCAACTTCCAAGGTTTTTTGTGCTATGCCTAGGATCTGCGTTATTGAAGTTGATTTAATCCAGTCAGCAGCCCACTAAATGACACACAGGCCTGTCAGTGTTCTAAATGCAGTTTTTTGTTTTGTTTTTTTTTAAATGAAGGTTAATATAAAATCATATCCTCGCTAAAATAACAATCCACACCAGTACTTATCCACATTATGCAGTGCTCCTCCAGTCATTGAAGGGGAAAACTCTGAGCCCAAGGCAGACCTTACCTTGCCAAGAAACCCGCAGCATGCGAAAACTAAAAACCCAAAGGGTGATCATTTGTCACGGGCAGTTCACATGTCTGGAATGTCTCAGTTTGTGCGCTCAAAATATCAAACAAGATGTGTGGTGTTCATGGAGATCAGGGACGCTCAAATGTTGGACGATCAAAGTGAACGGAGCTGTCCCTACAAGGTTCACACGCAGCTGTGTCCTTCCTCTGGTTGCACTTGGGCCGTGGGTGCTAGACCTCACTGTGGAAGTGCCTGCAAATACATGGTTTTGTCACTGTGTTCACACATTCCTCCATCCATCGGGCCTACTCAGCCTTATGCCTACATTAGTACTAGCCTTACACTTGTCTGCTCATCAACAGCACTGAGACTTCACAGGAGGAAGTGAAATGATACTCACCAATGCCGATATTTAGGTGTTATGGAAAGGGGTTCAAGTTCTCTGTATTGAAGGATACAAAAGAAGAAGAAGTTAACATGTTTGATTAATTTAAACCTCTGTAATTTCTTGTTAGTTATTATTGGTTGACATAGAAAGACAAAATATATTTTTCTGTGTATGTCAACACAGGCAAATATATTACAATGAGGGATGGCAAGTGACTGTGTCTTTCTAGGCTTTGACACACAAAGCAGGAAAATTAACAGGCTGTATACACGTATATTTCTACAGAAATGTTTAATTTTGTAACATGAAAGTACTTGGGGATTGACTATATACTGCATAAAAGATACACAGTCACCATGAAGTCACCCATTCTAAAGCCTCAGTGTTAGCATTTTGGATCCCCGCCACATTAGTTTTTGGGTGTTTGTTTGTTTTTGGAAGCCAGAAATGACCATATTCAGAGAAGACAGCATATTACTAAGTTATCACTAAACACTTGCAGGCTCGGCTAGCAATATGTATCCATAAACTAAGGGTTCAGTGCTCAGTCATGGATGCCTGATAGTTAGTGTAAAGTAACAAGCATAAAATAATATAATTTCACTCACTCACTCACTCACTCACTCACTCACTCACTCAAATTAGAAGAGGTGAGGCCTGCAGACTGATTGGCTACAGCTGTCTGTGTCAGGACACCTGTCAAGTAAGTAATGCCAGTATTCAGATAGAAAAGTTACAAGTTAATTAAGAAATTTGCCAAAGCACAGTTGTTATGAAGGAGAAAACTATTCTTAGGCCAAAAACGTCCCATAGACTTCTATAGGACAGGGAAGTCTTTGCAACCACAGGGATCGCCCCCTGGTGACCATTACAAAGAATGTGATGAGCCACTTAATTTCTGCTGCTGATTTAGTAAAATAAAAGCAAAGGGCAGAGTGTGAGGAGGAAATCAGGATTCCAGAAGTCAGGAGTCTTTTACCTGTTGCATGATGTTTCCATCAAGAATGTGAAGAATGCATAAACCTCTAGTCAATATTTGCTTTTGATAAAGAGATAGTAACAGCTTGGTTTCTCAACAACTACAAATAGGATATCAGCCAAAAACACTGAACCCAGAGGAACACACTCTAACATGCAAAGAAACCAGCCAAACATTTAACTTGAATATGACACAAGTCCTACACAGACAAATATTATTAAACCGTTACCTAGTCAGTGCTGTGTAAGGATCACACAGCCAATCCTAGGGGAGTAATGCAAACTTATGTTGTCATTTGACCTTTGTCCTTGGCATCAGCGTCTGAGACTTCCCGTTGCCCAGCATTGCAGTAAGTCTTATTTTATAAGCTTGTCATTTTTCTCTCTTGGTTTGTGGCGAATGAGGTCAAAAGGATTTGTTTATTTTTACCCTACTCCAAAACATCGTTCACCACATCTGTAGCCAGGCAAATGGATATATGAGATTGAAAAGGCTCACCAAGAGAGAAAAACGAGCCTGTAGACTTACAAATAATGAATCACTACAAAAAGAAAAAACGACAGCAGAAAAGAAAAAACACAATGGATTTCCTTCTGGCTGCTCTGACATTACAAGGATGTTTAACTTAAAGTATCAAGGGAGGTTAACTACTCAGACCAATACACAAAGCTCACGAGACAAGAGAGAGAGAGAGCAAGAAAGAAAGGAGGGGGGTGGGGGGGATGTAATTAATCATACTACAGTCTGTGGGTCTCGTGGAGGTGTTCTTGAGTTCTGGGTTTGTTTGTCGGTCTCAAGAGAAAGGCTAGTGGAACAGGAATACTGTGTACGGGTGGTCAATTAGTTTAAAAATTTCAGCTGTGACAGAAGCATTCTCCTAAGCCCTGGCCCCCAAACCCCCTCCCGCCATTTCTGAACAAAACCACATCATCAGGGCCTAAACCTCATGTCCTGATCTGAGGAATTCCCTGGGCTGCAACATAAAGAAGCACAATCCATTTAGCCCCAACCTAAATCAACAGCCTTTTACTGTGGTTATTTTGGACTGCCTAATGTCCAGAATCTGGCAGCACTTTCAACCTCTTTTCAGTTCCACACGTCCAGCAAAGCTCTGAGAACCCGACCTCCAAAACTGCTTTTTCACCTCCGTGGTGTCACAGTACGTTGCACATCCTTACCAATTTGACTGGCTGCAATTCTACGTTTCTGGATGAGATTAACAACAACAACAACAACAACAAAAGCCTCGCAATCAAACGGAAATCAAACCTGATTATGGAGTAAATATACTTTCCAGAGATTGTCATGAATAGGGAAGTAACTATCTCCTGGAACTTGAGAGCTTAAGAAAATAAAACGCTGACTGCAGCAATGTTCGAGTTTCCCAGCAGGACAAGGAAATTGAGCTTGGCCTTTGCAACACTTGGATGGCAAATGAAGACAGCATTATAGCTGCAGAGGGCACCCAAATATACACTTACACACACGTACGCATGCAAGTGTTGATAGACAAAAAACACACAGTGGCCATACCACACTGCTGTGGTTAATCTAGAGATTAACAGTATTATCAATCATACTCTCTGATTCAGTGACAGGCATGCCCACTGGGAGGTAGTTGACACAGTCTGAAAGGTTTCATAAAGATACATTAATTTCTCCACGTTCACTAACGTGATGCCGCTCATTGCTGTGATGATATTACATAAAATATGAGGAAATATTTTCTTCGGACCCTGTCGGCTACACTTCTGAAGGCATTTTTTTTTCTAACTGTGCAATGTCCACACAGGGATCCGTATCAGTACACTTATTCACCACTAAAGCATGCATCCATATCTTTCAGGCTCTGCTCACGTGCACAAGATTGTGCTGATTACAATGGAAGCACTCTAATACATTTGTCCCACTGCTTGTGCATGCCACTTTGCATGAATATGTGTGTGGGAGTTCAGAACAGGAAATGTTACGGTTTAGCTAGTTCCTTGGAAACAAAGGCTCCAGCAGATACACAAGCCCTTTTCTTTTTATAGGCACGCTGGGCTCATGTCTGAGTTGCCGTTGGGCTGAGGAGGAAACATCCCAGAGCCACCACCCCCACCTTTCCCTTCGTCTCCTATAGATGGCTTCACTTGCAATGCATTACAGTCAAGCAACTTTATTATATAAAAGCAATTAGAGTAAAGCTTTATTAGACTTGTTCCTGGACCAGTACCAAATGAAAGACAATGCAATCCATGATCAGGGATGTATAACTTACTATTTAGTATGATAGAAAACCCAAAAATTAATGCCATGCTTCATCATTGTAGTCATTTTGACCCACAATCCTTTACACTATGTACAACAATTTTGTGGCACAATGTTAAGACAAAGTAGCATACTCTAAATATACGCATGGTGCATGTAACAGCATGCCCATTGTGAGAGCAGGTGCAGAAAAAAGGAAAGTGAAAAGAAAAAGTCTGTGATTTGGAGTTTGGGGCTGGTGGTCCTCAGCTGTGATTCTACAGTGACTCACCAGCCCCATCAGCATCCCATACCTCTCACTGCTCTCTTACTCTCTGCATAATCCCCCACTTCTACATCTTACATCTCCCTCTACTGCTGTGCTCTTACTCTGGGTAGGGCTGCAACCCAGTTCTCTTCCTGCACTGCATATTAATTTCTGCCACTGAAGACTTTAGAAAAAGTGGTGATATTGTACATCCCCACTGCCAACTGCTTATTTTTTATTTGGTTTGTTTAAAATGATCTGCATCAATTTATATTAATAGTGCACTTAACTGCTCTGTGTACAGTTAATATACTTCCCAGCTCAGAATTTGCATGTGAGTGAATAGAAATGATGACAGACCATTAGGAAGGCCTTCAATCTGAAAATTAAATGTAAAAAAAATAAATAAATTTAAAAAAAAACATCACCAAATTTCTGATAAAGGACTGTGCCTGGCTGGTAAAAGCTTAAAGCCTTCTATAAAGGCTGATCTCTTCTATCCCTGCTCAGCCCTTCTTGACCTTCACTCCTGAAAGCAAAAATTAAAACTCTCCACTGATAGAGGACCAGTGGAGGAACATTCAGTTCAGGGAATTGGCATATGCCTTCTCTATTTCACTGCCCCAGTTGAAAAATTGAGTCATAATTTCCTGGTGGCACTGTTCAAAGGTCACCTCCCCTCCTCTTTCTTTCTAAGTTTCTCGCCCCTTTTCCTCCTCTCCCTTTTAGTGGGCCCCTCTTCCAAAATGCCCAGCACTGCATTCCACAGACAGTGGGAGCACCTTCAAACGCTGCACAAGCATAGCAGACCACCAAAGGCAGCGGTATGCATGGAGTCTGAGTCCCAGCCTCAGCTGCCACCAAGGCCTCAGCACTGGGTCTGAACCCTGCCAAGAAGAGCTTTGACTGGGGAGAAATTGCAATCTAGCTGCAATACAGTCTGTGTGATGACAAGGAGAAAACAACTGTCTCTCTCAAGAAGCAGAGTGATAACTGTCCAGCATTAGCCACCTCAGAGTTGATGAAACCTGCTCCAAGTAAAATCCTCATGGCACAGCAAAGCCTCTTGTGCATGTGCTCGGAGGCTGGCAGCTGCGATATTGGGGCACACACCTCAGAGCACCTATTCATCTGACCCCCAAATCCTCGAGGTCACTGACATGCAGCTCCAATTTCTACCTCCCAAAGCTTCCTATGTGCTTGGCTCATAAAACAATAGTGCTCTTGTACATGAGCACATGCCACAACACAGCACATGTACAGTACTGTTGATTAATCCATTCGCTGGCCAACACAAGATTAATGACTTCCAATCTACCAACTATCCTTGAATGTGTCCTCAAGTAGTAGCAAAGCAGGAAAATAAAGAACATAGAAACTTTATTCTTGTAAGTTTGGATGTCCAGCTGACAAATCTACAGCATCTCTGCCAACTCTCATGCCAGTATGGACCAAAATCTCAGCACCTTGTTAAATCTATGCTGTGAAAAATTAAAGGAACACCTTTTTTCAACTGAATTAAACTGCTGGGATATTGATCTGATCAGTTAAGGAGCAGAGGAAGTTGTTAATCAGTTTCAGCTGCTTTGGTGTTAATGAAATTAAAAACACGCATTTAGAGGGTCAACAAAGAGACAACCCCCAAAACAGGAATTAGGGGAAGGACACCGACTTTTCTGATTGTTCCTTACTAGTTTTGCATAAGGTCAGTGTCACTATTGGTAGCATGAGGCAATTTCTGGACCCTACAGAGGTTGCACAGGTAGTCCAACTCCTCCAGGACGACAAACCAATACATGCCACTGCCAGAAGGTTTGTCTTAAGAGCATGGAGGAGATTCCAGTTTGTGGTGACCCACCCTGTGCTTTTCACAGTTGAGAGCAGGTTAAGCCTGAGCACATGTGACAGATGTTAAAGTGTCTGGAGAAGCTGTTGTGAACGTTATGCTCCCACCAAACCAGTCGTTCAGCATGACTGGTTTGGTGGTGGGTCAGTGATGTACTGAAGAGGGATATAAAGATGGCTAGGCAACAGCATCCTGACTGCCATTAGGTATTGGGATAAAATCCTTGTACCCACTGTCAGACCCTAACCTGGTGCAGTGGGTCCTGGGTCCCTCCTGGTGAGGAGGAGGTCCCTCAGAACACCATCTGGCATCTCATTAGGAGCATGCCCCAACATTGTCAGGCATGCATAAAAGCATATGGGGAACACAAACTGAGTACCATTTTAAGTTACTGCAATGACATTTTTAGTAAAATGTTGTTCCTATCCCATCTGTCATAGAGTGAGAGGCAGGGTACGCAGCATGATTATTTTTTCCATTGAGATCTGATGTTTTCAAAGTGTTCCTTTAATTTCTTTGAGCAGTGTATATAACCTCTGTTCTGTGACTATACAGTGAGTCCTCGCACTCTTTCTTGCTACGGCGATAGTCTCCAGCTGCAACCCCCATTCTTGATCCCACAGTGCTAAGAAATAAGACAGTTGAACTAATGGCAAAAACTTAAAAAGCCTTAATTTGTGAATTTAGGAAAAATTAGGACATTCCTAATTTTCCTGTTTTCATGTGAACAGAGACAGTTACTGCATGTCTCTCCTTTTGGCCGGGCTCCACAGCGGTGCCTGTGCTGTGATTATCAACACACACATCTGGATGGACTTAGAAAGAAATCCTATAAAGGACCTAATGGGCTCTTCAAACATTTCTGAAGACTGATTAAGAGCCGTTTCAGATCTTGTTCACATCAGTGAGTTCCATCTGCAATTTATTATGTTCTCACTGAATTCGTCATCTACTTTTGTTGCTCCCATTCAGTGTGTTGGAAGTTTTTCTTTTTTTTTGGGGGGGGGGGGGGGGGGGGGGGAGTGGCAAC
>VUQK01010223.1:5296-18877 GCA_015106715.1 Bujurquina vittata | reverse complement strand
AAAAATTTTTTTTTTGTTTTTTTTGGTGTTTTTTTTTTTTTTTGTTTGTTTGTTTGTTTGTCTAAACCTAACCAAAGAAGTACTATCTACGAACATAGAAGTCATACAACCAAGAGGACAAGGTTGACAAGGACATGGTTGGCTAGAATAAAGTTGAAAATGTTACAATGTTCTTCTGTCAAATTGGAAAAAAGAAAAAAAATGTAAAATATATATATATACCTTATATTTTTACCTTAATTATTTCTTCCTTGAAAGACTGGGAGCCTGATATGAATTTGAAAGCCAAAGTGAACCCTGAACAAAGTTATTACAAGTTATATTCCAGTGTGTCATAACACAGTTCCCTTGATACTGTATGTCTGCATGAGAGATGTAATCTTCATTAGACTTCTTACTGCTTTTTCACTTCATTGTGGAGGATGACTCATAACAAGTTTTGCACCGTCTGGAACAAACTGAGGCTGTTTACAGCTGTCTGCTCATATTTATAACAACATTCTTTTATTGGTTTTATAGTTAAGGGATTTTTTTCTTTCTTTCCTTTTTTTTGGACAGTTCAAGCTGATGAAATGATGTAGATGCAACCTACATAACAAAATATGCAAAAGTAAAAAAAACCTTTGGTGTAACTCCAGAATACAATACAATATACTCAGAAGATTCAACTCTGCATAAAGCACTACCTTGAACGCTACCAGGGTGAAGAAACTTCATGAACTGAAGCTACTAGTATCCTGTACATCCTTTGAATTTAAGCATTGGGATACTCCGACCCAAGAAAATGAAGGTAATTATGAATGTGTAATAACAGCTCTTCTCATTAAGGTTCTTTTCCCCTCTCCTTTTCCTTTTAAAGTGTTCTCATTTTGTGTAAGATGATATTGCCTATTGTGTCATCACCCATTGCTGCAAGCCATGTTTGAATAAATTATTGAATACACCTCAGGAAAAGCAATGATTGACTGAAAAGTGCAGACAACATAGAAATATCATCGAGTTTAAGAATAACGCTACTTGGTAAAACAGGAAAAATATTACATATTTAAGAAAAGAGCATAGGCTGAATGTGTGAGACAAAGAGTGTCGACTGGTCCTATAAATTTAAAACTATAAGATTCGTTCTTCCTGCTCATATAAACACACAACTTTGGAGAAAATTTTGTAATTAGAGAACATTTCCAGAGGATTCTCATTCATCATCAGATATGCTGGTATTTTACTGTCGTATAGGAAAACAAAAATATGAGAATGCCAAGAACGCAAGTATTTGTTTTATGATTCACATAAAATGAAGTTCAAACCAAGCATTAGAATGGGGAAGAGAAGTGTTTTTGAACGTGGCATGCTTGTTGGTGTGAGGCTCCCCTGAACATTTCAGAAACTGCTGATCTACTGGGATTTTCCTGGACAACCATCTCTTGGGTTTACCTCTGCAAATGGTCGGAATAAGAGAAAAGTGAGTGCGGCATTTCTCTGTGTAAAAATCCCTTGTTGTTGCAAGAGGATAGAGTAGAATGACCAGACTGCTTCAAGCTGATAAGAAGCTAAAAGTAACTCAAATAACTGCTTTTGTAGCCAAGGTATGCAGAAGAGCATCGCTGACTGTACAATACATCAACCCTTGAGCTACAGCAGCAGAAGACCACAGCCTGTGTCACTCCTGTCAACTAAGAACAGGAAACTGAGGCTACAGTTTGCACAGGCTGAACAAAATTGGCCCCTTAGTACCAACTAAGCATCCCTTAAATGCCTACCTGGGTGCTGCTGCTGACCATGTCCATCCCTTTATGACCATAGTGTACCCATCTTCTGATGATTGTTTCTAGCAGAAACAACACACCATGTCACAAAGCTCAAATCATCTCAAACTGGGTTCTTGAGCATGACAGTGGGTTCACTATACGCAGACGGTCTCCGCGGTCACCAGATCTCAAGATCCCATCCCAACCACATCCCATCACCTTTGGGATGCGGTTGAATGAGAGATTTACATGATGGATGTGCAGCCGACAAATCTGCAGCAGCTGTGTGATGCTGTCATATCAGTGTGGAACAAAATCTCTGAGAAATTAAGGCACTTCTGAAGGGAAGGCGTACCTAATAAAGTATCCAGTGATTGTATATCTAATACTGTAAATGTATCTAAATGATATACAGACAATATCAAATGGCTGTAATCAGTTTAAACGGTAGATTGCTTTACTCAGGTTTAATGCAGCCACTGTTTCAAAATGTCTCAAAATCATCACTTTTTTGAAGTATCAAGACATGGTAATGTAGGACTTAGTAGTGTCACTTTATGAAAATTCAAGCAAGAACTTGAATATTTAAGTGTTTGCATAATAGACTGACAAACCCACTGTGTTTCCATTTTCCCTTTCTACAAAGAAAACTATGGCCAAACCAGCAGGAAAGCTCACGTCCACGGTTTGTAGAAATTGAACATAGTTTGACTGTTTTCATCATCAGAGAGTCACAAGCTTGTGTTTATGAGATATGTCTTAGTCTGAGGCATTCATTTCAAGTATCTGAGATAACTGCTCTTATATCTTTTCTCTACCTATGCTTTAGAAATTGTGTATCTCAACACCCTGAGCTGTGAAAAGAGAAGGTGTTATCACATACACAGAGGATTTTGAAACCTTTAAAGTTATCAGTTTGACTGCACAAAGTGCTTTGGGAAACTGCCCCTTCTAAGCTCCTCTGATCCCATTTAAATTGCTAAGTGGGTTTTTCAGACTGTTGCATGGACAGACTGTTGTGCAACTGTAGATGTTTGAAATGACGATAAAAGGAATGCATGCGTTTAACATTGCCACAGTTAAATTGTGCATCGTTTTGAAATAATTACGTGACTCAAAATAAATAAAGCGTTTAGTGCATGTTTTATGAGGGTCATCAATAGCACTGTAACTAGGGGTTAAAATAAACATTCTCACCATCAATCATTTTGTTTACGCTGTACATTTACTGTTAGTGTACACAAATTAACCAAAGCCTTTCAGAACTAATGAAAAATTCTGACACAATGGAAGAAAAAGTGACTGTGCAAGTTTGTGGCAGGAATGCATATTTTCTTCCTATAAGTGAATGAGTGGATTCAGTTGAAATGAGATATCAGGAAAGGGAACGGAAGAAAAAAAGACAGCTGTGGAGTGGTAAGAATATATGAAGAGAGTGACACGGAGCTGTGTGGATTTCAAGCATTTGCACTAGGATCAGCTCTGGTTAAGAAACTAATACCTCTATTCACCACCTGCAGCCCAGTATAACTCTCTTTTCACATATTCATCTCTGACATACAGAAAACCCTGAAGGAGCGAAAGGAAGAGAGCAAGAGAGGCATAGCACTCACCAGCCCAGCTTTATTTTAGCCCCCATGAGGCACTGCTGAATTTGTCATATTGAGGAGTTGAATTTTTGACAGCTTCCAGAAAGCTGTAGAGTTGGATTTTACACTCCTGTATTCAAGCCTTTTAGCCCTGTGGTTGTCTATTTGTGAGATTTCCATTGACACGACATCAAAACGTCAAAATAAATGAAGGCACTATTTTAATAGGATGAACCCATGCTCATGAGACACTGTCAAAAAAAAAATCAAATTTATTTGTCATTTTGAAAGCATGTTACACAATTTGCCTTGAATTGATATTTTCTTAGTTTTTAAGTTTTATGCTTTCACTTTGGCCTTTTTGTGATGTTTTAAATATCAGGATCAGCTTTTTTGGACTAAGCATGTGCACACACGCAAAGACTTGGGATCTGTTTTTTTTCCTTTGCTCTCTTAAAAGAATACCTCCTCAGGTATGGTGGTTATATAGTACAGCCAATATATGTGTGACTTAAGTGTTCATCAGGGTGACAGCCTGTGGAAAGAAACTGTACGGCTGTCTGGTTGTTTTGGCATACGGTGCTTTGTGTGCCTACAAGAGGAAAGGAGCTGGAAGACGTTGTGTCCAGGGTGTACATGGTTGTGAATGGGCATCCATACAACATATTCTCCACGTACACAGACTAGTATTACCAGAGCCTGTTTTTTTTTTCTTTTAAAGAAATACATTAATACACAACCCTTTTAAGCTATTTACAATTTTACTCATCTAAATTCAATTTTATTAGTTGCACAGTGAACTTAATGCATGCAGACTCTTACAGTTGTCTCCTTGATGTCGGCATTAGTGGTACTAATGAAGCTTAGGCGTAAGTTCAATAAGAAAGGTCTGAAATCACTCTTGTGCATTCTTACCCAGGTGTTTGGCCATTTCCCTGTTTAACATCGCTTCCACTTTCCCACGCTGTCAAACTTAATGCTGACCTCATCTCTTCTAGTCCAGTCAGCTTTCTGCCACCTTCATTCAGCCTCTGCTGAAACCAGTGCTTATCTGTCATTCTCCCTTCCAAAATCATTTGTGCAACCCACCACCTCCTCTTCACCACCCAAGATCTCCTTCCAAGCCTTCATCTTGGTTTCCACCACCACCAGTGTCTAGACTCCAGGGGGGTCCTGACTAATCTCTGTTTCAGTCGGGATACCCTTCAGCTTCAAGGTGCTATTGGAGTTTAATTGCTAAACAATAAATCTTGCTCAATTTCTCCTAATGAGCTCTGCTTGTTGAATTCAAATGTGAAGATGGTTTGTTCGGGTGGATAAGGGGTGGATCCAAAAGTGTGAGGTTGTGAGTTTCAGTCACCACTACTGTGTATTGTTTTCTTCTTGTTCTTTTAAATAAGAAACTAAATTTTGTTAATTTTGTTTATTTCACCCGTGACCCTGAATTGGACACGCAGAAGAAAATGGCTGGATGGTTGGATTGTTTATTTCCTTTTATTCTAATCAATAAAGAGATTGCATAAAACACTTCTTGAACACAAATGTTCTCTTACTAGAAACTCTAGCAGTGGTGTCTAGGAGACGGTGAAGACGAAACTCGCAAAGATGTCATTTTGAAATTATTTTTCAACCATGACTAGACGTTGAGAAAAGACAAGCAGCCGATGAACATTAAAATGTTTGCTGAGCAAAAATAATGCAGTCATTATTGTGCAATGCCAGTAAAACAGTGGTATCCTGCCATCTCATTTATTTTGGCCATTTATTTTGCATACCACAATTTCAAGTCACAGATTCCCTGAGATTGGACTTCAAGGCCATTTGACACATTTGCGGTTTCAAGTTAGCGCAGCGCTGTCATATTTTTCACAAATAAATGTATGTAAATGTAGCAGGGTAGCTGACTTGAGAGTTTGGTATGATTCACTTCTCCCTGCACCATCAACAGCCCCGAGGAAGAAGACGCTTCTGGTACTAGAGCCGCTGCTGTCTTGCGTACTGTCAAACTCTTCATATAACATACAATGTAGTGTCTGGGTTTGTCACTCTTTAATTTAACACACACCAGCACACACAGGAACACACATAAAATATTCACTCAACATTTACCAAACACACCTCCCATCCTGGATGCATACATCACATACTAAACACCTCATGGTGCTTACACTGGAGACTGTGTAGATGTGCACTATATAAATGTAAATGAAGCAAGACACGCAGCTTTAAGGAATTGCACAGGGGAGACACATAACCATATACTGATGTGCACTAATCATTTTTTAATTATCTTTACCCTTTCTGTTTGCAGTTTGTGTCTTTGCATGTCCACTGTGCCTAGTACATCAAAAAATAGGGGGAAGAATGAAGCAGAGCCAGTAGACTCTCAGGTCATTACAGCTTGCAGGCACTAACATATGACAGTCTGTGTCATTTCTCAAAGGTCAGTCCAAGATGGAGCTCCTGCTGGAGAATTAAAGATTCAAGTAGTGTGCCCATAATGGTCTTTGATGGATGTTCTTTTGTTATACGTCAGGCTCAGATAGAGCATATAGAGACAGAAGCGAAGCATAATGAAGGTTTTATGAGAACCAAAACATTTTTATTATGTTAATTGGGGGCAACCCTAAATATGTATGCAATGCAGTACTATATCAACTTAATAATATATTAGAAGGAAGGCAATCTCTGTACTTCTGAATGTGCTGTGCTCCACATGACCCTTCAAAACATCATTTTCAAGCTCACTGCAATTTATATTTGGCCAACCTATGAGTTAACTAGCAATTACTAGTACTACAAATACTAATAGTACTTACTAATAATTATGATTTGTGAATGTAAGCAATTGTACATATCTACAATATTGCAAAACTTATTCCAACATCACTACATATGCTGCCATTGCAGTAAAAATACCATAATCAAGTATTTAAAACATATTAACACAATCAGCCATCAACCTGTTTTTTTCCCCACAGATTACATGCAGGCGCTGTCTAATGTTGTGTTAGGACTTGTGCTGGTGTTCTAAGCCTTTTTCAACCTTGCACAAATGATGGCCTTAATATGATTTCAGTGACATTGGGAAATTATTTTCGAGTCTGAAATTACAGGATAGAGTCGAGTTCTTGCTGAACATTTTGTAGGATAAAAGCTTTGAGAAGCAGGTGGCAGAAAATCCTAATCACAGAGCTTCAGTTCCATTTGCTCCCATGAAATACTGCTCTCCTTTCACTTAGGTACTATACTCTCACTCTGTATTTGTGACTCATATGTGGAAGCCAGATCCAGCATTATCATCTAGAAAAAAACTTCCCAACTGAGCGGTTAATTTGCCATCTGTACCATCAACGTTCTAATCTGCAGCTTTCTCGCCACATACAGTATCTCATGGCAATGTATAGTTTCAAAGAACGTGGAATGGTCATTCTGAGTCTAATTAAAATATTTTCGTGCTTTTTAAGACTATTAAACGTTTTATTACAGTCTAAAATGATAAATAGTCTCAAACTCTTTGCCACTTCATTGCAATGATGATGCCTTGTTTCTTGCTAATCTGAAGAGACAGTGGTGGTCTGGGGAGCAATAAATCGCATTTACCATGACCAAAAAGGAATTTAATGATCCAAGAGAGAAATGGAAGGGAGGTTGAGTGTCCCCTGCTCTGTGTGCTTGACAGAGAGCGACAGATGAGATTTATTCCCATCGAGCCATTCACTTCACTACTTAAAATAATCACAAAAAGCCTATATTTGACAACCACACTTGCCAAGGTACATATCCCACATTTCCTGCCTTGAGAGTTATTTTATACTTCTATAAGCCAGGTGAATCTTGTTGGATATTCTTTGGACAACTGCCCATGGATTTAACCAGAATGGCAATAATAATTCCACAGTTTAAAGTCCACTCTCGGGACCTGTGCACTGGTGTGTGTATTTTCAGTCTCAGTTGGATGGCTGTCTTGATTAGAGTAATCTAGGCCCGGAGCCAATGGGCTGTATTGTTCTGTATTATTTTTAATTCGCATGGACAGGAAAGAGACCATATTCAGACGTTGCTTTAAATTAGAGGGATAAAGTATGAACTCCGAGGAAAAGATGTGTACATAAAAAGGAGGGGTCATGAAACATACCTATTAAAGAACGATGTGCATTCGCTGGCCACTTCAACTGTATGTAATCGGCCAATCACAAAGCAGCAACTCAATGCATTTAGGCATGTAGACATGGTCAAGACAACCTGTTGAAGTTCAAACTCATTATCAGAATAGGGAGGAAAGCTGATTTAAGTGATTTTGAGCGTGGCATGGTTTTTAGTGTCTGTGTACGTCAGAAACGGCTGATCTGCTGGGATTTTTCCACATGGCCATCTATGGGTTTTACAGAGAATGCAATGAAAAACGTAGAAGTAAAAGTTGCTCTTTGAGGACAATTATTATTTTTTAACAAATCTAGCTGAACATATCAATATAATAATAAAATAATGCTATTACATGAGAGTACAATCTAAACTCTAATTCTAATAAATGTACTCAGGTTGAATCTGTGTTGCAGGACACATGCAGTGAAAAAGAGAAAAAATAGCTCTGTTTTCTGTAGCCTATATTGTAGAGGGTGCCTTTGCCTCAACACCTTAACACAAATATGAGTATAATCAGGGGTTAAAGTGGGAAACACTAAGATCGGTTGTAGTGGCTCCACATGGGGAAAAGAAGCACAACTTTCTACTGTGAGATCTAGTTGGTTATCTTTGTGTCCGGGCTGCTTTCATGGGCTATCTTGTCTGAGGTACATCCCCTACACTGACAGTTTGCTGTTTACACTGTCTTTATACTGATAGTATGCAGCTGGTATAAAGGTCAAATTCAATTAATGAATCTAAGCATCATCAGACTATGAACACCAGAGCTGCCGTGCACCAGTTCAACACAGAGACTTACTGTAAACTCACAGCAAGCTAACCTGGTTATCCTGCACTAAGCTGCAGCAGTTTCATGCAAACCTTGAATAACACAAAGTGAGTATAACTCGGTTTATTTTGCAGGATATTTCACAATATAGAAAAACAAACAAACAACAACAACAACAACAAAAACTTCACATGATATACAGATCCAGTATCTGATTTAAAAATGTGAACCTCACATGAGCGCTTTAAATTTTCAGTTTCTCAGATGTCACTGAGCAGTCATTACCTTTAAAGATAACCTCTCTTCTTCCTCTTCTCTTTCTTACATCTTTCTCCACCTCTGAATGAACTTCTCTCTCATTCTGGGAAATACAGCCGCTGTACCTTCAGCTAGCAGACATACTGTGTGACAAACTCGACACAAAGAGTTTGTGTGTTTGCTGATATTTGTTGAACTAGACGCTGAACTACTGCGACCACAACTTACGGACATCTGCACTCATTCTGATGTTGTGCCCACTTTTTGGCAAACACCGGTTCACTTTAACCCCTGAGTATGGCACTGAAAACAATAGATAAATGATATGGTTTTGTTTCAGTTTGCGGTGATGAAGGATACGCCAGTAATATTGGCTTTTCTGCGTTATTGTTACTTCCATGAACCACATAGCCTTTACAGAATTTGCTGTTATTTATTTGCAGCGCTGTTTCATGTTGCCCTCACAACACCGTCAGTTCCAGATTGCGAGGTGTAACATGGCACCATTAGCATTAAACTTCACAAAGGAGGACAAATGGGTACTTGGAGCAGAGTATTTAAACATCACAAATGTCATACCTCTTGTGTCAAACTCTGCCAATAAATGTAATATATTTGGAAAAAAGCAGACAGGTTTGCAACAAGAAACTTCAAATTGTAATTTCCGGTTGATTTGATAGGGACATTAAGTAATGTTCCATTTTTGTCACAAAGTTTTAATTTATGTAACATCCAAAGTTGATGAAGTGTTGTTCAGCAATAACACAGTAATACAGTGTTCTCTAGCCACACTTTGTCTCAGTATCATTCAGTGAAACAATTTAAAAATATTCGCATAACCATATTTCATCTTAACAGAAAGGGGGTCTTCTTACAACCTAACGAACACCAGGCACCAAAAAATATTCTTTGACTGTGAACCTAAATGTGTCTGATGAATGACTTGTGAGTAAATCATTTGCTTTATTTTTGCCACTGAATGGCAAACACTGAACTTCTCTGCCAGCCCTAAAGATTTATTGTTCTAATGTAGCAACAACTCTTCAAGTTTGATAGTTGATCTTATTTGGTACAAAAGCTCCTTATTTGGTTATCGGCCAAATACCCAAAAATTCTCTCTGTATCCATTTCCACAGATTCATAGGCAGGAATTCACAATTAAAAACATTAAAATCTTGACTGGGAGAGAAGTGTTTGTTTGTAATTTACCACATGACTAGAATTATCCTCAGTAATAACATGCCTTTTGTCTCATAACTGTGGACTATTTGCCACCCTTCTGCATGCTTATTTACAAAACATGAAACTCGGGGCCTGAGCAATTCTTCCAGTCTGTATGGACTGCTGTTATATTTATTTTGTTTTCATTATTTATTATTGTGTCCATTATTTATTGTCGATGCATGCCTCTGTAGCTGTGTTTTCTTCTGTGTGATGTTGACTTGTTATCACATAGTTTTTATTATACATTGTAGAAATAAACACACGGCACCCACTTCATTGCATGCTGTACACCTTGCCAGTATCAGGCTGGAGCCCCTTTTGTCTTCAGAACTGTCTTAATTCACTGTGGCACAGATTCAACAAGGTTCTGGAAACATTCCTCAGAGATTTTTGTCCGTATTGACATGACAGCATCATGCAGTTGCTGCAGATTTGTCAGCCGCGCATCCATCAAGTAAATCTCCCATTCCATCACATCCCAAAGGTGCTTTATTGGATTGAGATCTGGTGACCGTGGAGACCGTTTGAGTACAGTGAGCGGAATGTCATTTTTATGGAAATAGTTTGAGAGGATTTGAGCTTTGTGACATGGTGTGTTGTTTCTGCTAGAAACAGCCGCGAGAAGATGGGTACACTGGGTCACAAAGGGATGGACATGGTCAGCAACAATACACATAGAATGTGGTGTTAAAATGATACTCAGGTGATGCTGAAATTACTAAGGGACCCAGAGAGAGACAAGAAAATAGTGAGAACTGCCGTTCACTGGATATTTTCTCTTTTTCATACCATTCTCTGTAAACCCTGGAGATGGTTGCGTGGGAAAACCCCAGTAGATCAGCAGTTTGTGAAATGCTCAGACCATTCCTTCTGACACTAGCAAGCATGCCGCACTCAAAGTCACTTAAATCACCTTTCTTCCCCATTCCCAAGATCAATTTTAATTTTAATTTTATCATTTTGATGATGTTTACATGCCTAAATGCATTGCGCTGCTGCCATGTGATTGGCTGATTAGATATTTGCACTAACAAGCAGTTGAATAGGTGTAACTAATGAAGTTCCTGATGAGTGTATATATTTAGTGTGTGTGTGTTTGTGTGTGTGTGCGCGCGTGCGTGTGTGTGTTTTACTGTAAATCATGGCTTCTAAGACTTGCGTGAAATTAAATCAGAACAAAGACTGCTAGTGAGTCCAATGAAGAGGATGAAAAAGGGATTTGTTTTCTGAATTTGAGAGATTTTGACTTAAACCATCAAGTTCCCTGAGGAAGAAAAGCTGGTGTTTGAAATGCCATCCCCCAACTGCAGCTGGTGGGTTGGTAACACAGTCTTCAGTGTGCAGTAGCAACACAGCCAACTTTCTCTCTCTTACATCTACGTGGTAGAGGCTTGTCCTCATTTACACATCAGTGTTTGTTTGATCTCCATCAGTCATGCAAGTTAAAAGTGGCAGCCTTGCATCAGAGCAAGGGATGAAGAGACATGGATGTTTTAAGCACATGCAGGCATGCATCATTATCCTTTCCCCTTCCGTCTAATTACTTAATTGAAAGGACATCTGTGTAATGTCTACAACACATTAGTGTTTCCCCATAGATTTGCTCTGTCCTAGTGCCAGATCTTTGTGGTGTCTTTTAAATAAGTAATCCAAATTCTGATGTATCTAGGCAATTTTTAGGGAACAAGTTCAAAATTTGCAATCTATTCTCAGCCTTATCAGTGAAGGCAAATATAAACAGTGGCTTTTTTTTTCTTCAGCATTTTATGCTGTAAGATGTACTGTATTTGTCTTAATTATGAAAATGCATTGGGGATGTACACGTTTCAGCAGCTGAAGCACCAAAATATTTTATTTTTTCATGCTTCACTTAGCCATTTAATTTCTTTCTCCCAGCTCTCTTTTCAATACCTCAATGTATTTCATATAGATTTTGTCATAAGACACAATCAATATCTCCGTACGAGATTTGTGTTGGCTTTTTAAACCAAAGCAATTTGCTCAGCAAGTAAAAGACCGAGAGCTGCAGGACAGCTGTGATGAATAACTAACCTTTAAAAAACGAAAATGTTGAAAATATTTGCACCAGACGTATATATCACGCCTCAGTTATATATTTCTAATATTTGAGTTGCCATGAAAATTAATCCTGATAATGAACTTGGCAGAGCAACTTGGTACACTAAACTTATTATTACCAGTGTGGTTAAATTGGGCAGCTGCCCAAAGAAGAGCCATCATAATTCACCTGGCTGATAATAAGAATTCCTGTATGGTGGCAAAGTTGTCACATCATGCACTTTGAATTATTTAATAATCCCACGTTCTACTCTTCTGACTTGTTTGTTTGTCTCCATTCTTCTCTCACAGCCTCTTTTTACAATAAACTGACAGGAAGGTTCTACACTAGGTAACAGTGAAAAGGTGTGATAGCAGGAAATGCTTTCTGGGAAACACTGACACCCCAATTACCTGCTGGCAGTAGCAGGGGCAGCTCCTTGTAGTGTCCTTGGGTTGTGACATTATCCCTTTCAGCTCTCCCTCAGATTTACTGGGATGAGCAGGGTTGCTGAGCAGGGCACTTTATAAATACATCTCCTCCCGATTACTGTGACCACCGGCCCAGGGTGGCAGAGTGCAGCTGCGATGGCTTCATCTCTTGAGATTCAATGCCGTACATCAAGGCCCCAAATGGCCGTCCTAACTCAGCTATCAATCTCTGTTATTGCCTGCCACTGACGCTAGCGAAAGAAACACACACATATTGTGCTACCATCTAATCAGTGTGGTGCCAATCACAAGATGGTAAACATGAAACAATAGCTCTTTTCCTCCTTGCCACGGGTTGTGTACAGAGAGAATGTGTCATTAGTGATTATTGATGGATGTCGTGTGCATGTATTTTATGAAACAACATACTGATAAAGTATCTAAAAGCATTTGCGAACCATTACACTGCCACTGTCTTTACAACAAGCTCAGCAAATCCTGCCTGACATCCCATTTAAGGTTGCATATAAACATATGAAACACAGGCCATGTTAATAATGATCACAGCTGAACTGTAATGAAAGTAAGACAAACTGTGTCAAGAAAATAGTGAGGTATAATATGAGGGTGACTTCAAGACCACATTTTCAGTGTGCATCTTAGTAAATGTAGAACATATTTTTACATTAGGCTTCAGAAAGCCGCCTTTCAAGATGGTGTTTGGCTTTTAGTCCCCATGGAGCGACACTATGCTGGTTATTCTGGTTAATGAGACCACTTTTAAGGGTGATATTTTATAGAACAATGCCTTAGAGCCTCGCTTGGTTTACTATGTCTGTATAGTTAAGTAATTAAAAGTCACAATGTCGCACTGAAGCTGTTCACTGCTTCCTAAGAATGGGTGTAGAAAAAACTGTGACTGTAATGCACTGCACCAGGGCACTGAGCATGAAAAAAAGGTGGCTGAACTTCTTTAATATGTTTTTTTGAATGAAAACTTGAAAAAAAAAACCTAAAGAAGTCCATTCACTTTTTTTCAAGCTCCAGTGAGTACCGTGACCGGGATGAAAACTAAGAGCCTACACAGACACTGCACCAGGGCCTTTTGTGCACGTGTGTGGATGTGTACGTGTGTGTGCATTGACAGGTAATTGAAAGTAACACAGCAATGATGGCATGTTTGCACAAGAAGCAAAAACGAGCTTAGAACTTTTTTTTTTTTTACCACTACATCCAACATTGGTTTTGCCCTAAAATCATTTCAAAGTCTATCTTGCAAAGTCACATGCAGTACTTCCAGCTTTCATGTTTTTGTTTTTTTTTTTTTTTTTTAAAGTTTTTTTTTTTTTTTTTTTTTTTA
>VUQK01010222.1:0-12799 GCA_015106715.1 Bujurquina vittata | reverse complement strand
AGATATTTAAAGACAACACAAGTCATGTGAAAATAGGAAATAGTGATCGGAATGTTTCAGTGTAAAAAAAAAGATAAAAAACAGAAAATATATATATATATATATATATATATATATATATATCACAAAAATAAAAATAAATATTGGTTCACTGTATTGATTATCAATCTAAACAGTTGACTTTTAGGCTGTGCTGATGGTCACTGAAACAACTGTTTGAATGAAAAGCAGTACATCTGCTTTTTAGATGATATTTCCCAAACCGCATGAGTAGAATCACTAAGTGTGTAGCCCTGGATCAGGTCTGTGTATAAACAGTGTTTGAACCTGATTCACTCTCTAAATTTCCATTGATTTGTGCATATTTATTTCAGAGTGTCTTTCCCAAAAAGTTTAAACAAAAAGTCAGTTTTGTTTAAATGGAGAGTATAATTTTGTCTCAAAAAGCTATAAAGTCTTAACCGCCAGTCTTTAGACCCTCGGTTCACAAAAGGAAAAACTCTCCAAGAAAAGAAAACCCCTTAATAGGAAGGAAAAATGGAAGAAACCCAAGAAAAAGCTGCTGAGGAAGTATCACTCTTCCTGGAACGACTTACATGCAATTGATGATGTGTGCACAGAAAAGCAACATAGCAGATTTCCAGTAGAGAAGGTCAAGATGGCAAATTTGCACAATTTAAAGAATATGATCCTGGAACAAACTTCCAGCCAACAAATCAGCTGGCTGCTGCGGCTAAAAAACAGGACTGCAAGCAGCAACTTTAGTCGATTCTTTTACCTCCAATTTATTTTTTAAAGGTTGATACTGCAGCTCATAACAGGTACTTGCATTTAGGTTGTCTCACCTGTACAGAGCGTGCCGGCAGGCTCTCGTAGGTCCCGCTGAACTCTCTGATGTGGGCCCTTCGTGGAGGTGGAGAATGCATCCCCGCCCGCTGATTGGACATGGGAGGTGGGCTGGGGATGCTGATTGAGTGACCTGTGTGAGAAGCAGCCAGGTGGTTGTCTGTAACTGAAAATAAATAATGGTCAGGATGAATGTTGGGACATATAATAGACACACCCACAAACTATATGAATTGCAGTTTACAACACTGGCAACCTGCCTACTTGCTTAAAATGACTATAATCAAATGCTGTTAATGAAGAGCACATTGTTTTACACCTCTTCATCCGCATGACAATAAATAATTGTTCATCTGTTTTTCTTCCCTTTTCTGAAACCTTCTTTCTTTTTATATCATACGTTGTGGGTTTTGGGGGTTATGTGCCCGCCCATTAATATTTTTTCATAACCGCACAGTGACAGCTAGCTCTGCAAACCTCCTACGCTTTTATATCTGGCGTGCGAGAGACTCATTAGATGGCAATCAAAATATTGTAAACATAATTTGTGGCGACTAAAGATTCATTTTTTATCATCAATGGGCCTCTATCATGCTTTACACATCAGTTTCCCTTCATTTTACTGTAATTGTTGCCATATGGAAAACACATGCTGGATTCTTACTGCAGCTGATGCCTTTAAAGCAAATGCAGCATTTTTGGGGGGGTCACTTTTAATATAAAAAAGTATAAATGAGTAATTTTCAGAAAATGCAAAACTGAAGCAAACTGTTTCTTAGGTTAGCTTAGCATATACAGTAGATTGGAAAAAGCTAGGACTGACAGAAGGCTGAGTAGTTTGACATTTTTAGGAAATCTGAGTCAAACAGCTGCTTAACTTGCTAAGTGGTTTTCAGACAGTTTGTGTACAAGGTGCACTAAATAGCAAGCCAAAAATCTTAAGGCACAGCTACATTTGAAGGGGTCTATTACATCTGACTTGCACATTTTTTTATTACATCGCCTGAAGGAACATAGCATGACACCTGTATTTTTTATTCTTAGTAAAAAGCCTGACTAGTATCACCATGGTGAATAACTGTCAGCTGATCACCTTTTCTTCACATCTAGTCTTGGTTCATAAATAGTTAAAAAAAAAAAATTTTTAATTAAGAAAAACATATGCCCCATGAGTGCACCTCTAACATCTGACCTCCTGCTCATCATCTGAGCCAGACTGAACTGGTCACATCACAGGGTTATAATGCAGACACTAGGGTTAGAAAGGAGTTGACTGAAACAGTCCAGACATTAAGGTCTACCATGCAACATATGAGACAGACTGTACATGTAGACAAACGTGTCTCAAATGTGTGGTTTATATTTTAAAAGTGGGGCAGTCTGTGTATGTGCAGTCGCCACTGTGTGGCTGTGTGATTGCAACCATTTAGAGTTATTCAAATGCTGGTGCATTTAAAAAATACATACGCAGACACGTGCATACATGCTTTCCCAGTTGCAAAAACCTGATCAGTAGTTTGTCTTTCCTCTGACTGCGCCTCAACTCTCCATGGAAACAATGTCAACATCTGTCTGTAGTGTGGTTTTTGCCATCACAGCACTCTACCATTGTTTCATCCATGCGTGCTTGGATACAATTCGCCTCCAGCACCTTATCAGACAGGCAGACAAAACATTCTGCCTCTGATTCAGACATTTCTTTTCTTTTTTCTTTTAATAGGCAATATTTCAGTCAAAGGGATGTTTGGGTTACAAGTTTTCTTAAATTCACTGGGCACTGTTAGCATTAGCCAGCACCTCCCAGCAGATGAGGCACGTGACCTGAGAGGCCATAGAGCCATCAAATAGCTTTCCAAAAGTTTCTTTATGCCTTTTTAAACTAAAAAGTTGTAATTCATGCAGGTGGCCGGTTGTGGTTTGTGCTTTAGCTGCACAAAGTTAGTTTGCCCATTTTTTTAGGATGTAAAATTTATCTATGTTAGTAAATAAATATTTAGTGGCTTCACAGTGTAGTGGTTTACACATTTGTCTAACCGGTGAAAGAAACATGGTTTGATCCCGGGAGAAGCCTTTGGGGTTGTACCTGGAAGGGTATGTAAAAAGAACTGCTCTCTCAAATTTGTAGAGCTACCTTGTAGTGACCACCTTGTGAAACCCCTTCATCACAATAAGATGGCAGTAACTCACAAGGCACAGCTAGACTGGACCTCATTTCACACCAGTATTTGTTGGTACACCATTTGAAAACAACTGACTTACAGCTAACTGTAGCTTCACATTTATTAAACACACGAGCTTGGTATGAGCCACTTATTTTTGGTGACTCTTGGCAACCATTTGCATTTAATTTTAAAAATCTTCATGCCACTCTTTTACTATTTTTTTATGAAGGCAATAGGAAACAGGCAACCAAGCTTACAACTGTAAATGCTGCTGAGTTTGTTCAGAAACATCAATATAGATGTCCAGATAAATCCAAATGTGGGCCAAAAAAACTTATATTCTTGCAAGTCCCGCTCTCATATGGCAACAATTTATCAAATCCCCTCCAACACTTTAAGCTCTACTTTTGAACTAATTCGTACATTTTTCCACGTATTATCATTACAAATTGTGCAATAAAGGGTGAAATGAGAATTCTGACCAACTCATGAAGTTTACTTTTGGCACGCTGATTCATTTTACCCCATGAGGAACCACACACCCAACTCCGCTGCTGATCTCGACTTCTTTCATTACATAATCTCAACATGACTTCTTTGGATTTTGTCCATTAGCCACCAAACTGACTCCTCAAGGCCACATTCCTTGCCACAACATTTTCCCAGTGTGGTGCAGTCAGGTTTTGCATGGAGCCAAACAGTAGTTACTCTAATGAATGAGGCTCCAACTTATCACTGTTGCTCTGCTGTGGCGGTGGGCCATGCAGGCAATTTTTGGGCAACGCAGACACACAACAGCAACTGCCAATGAATTAAGACTCGGGGTTAAAAAAAAAAAATCTCTTCAAATGTTTCCTGGCAACAAAAATATTTCCAAGTGATTAAAGCTGCAGTGCTGAGGCAACTCTTCTGCTGGTGGATTTTTCACATGAAACAGTGATTTAGAGGTTTATGTGTAAACCAGCAGGAGTTTATGAGCCACAAAAATTTAACTAACACTTATTGAATGGGGGGAAAAAAAAGTTTAAATCTCGCTGATCTAATATACTTTCATGTTTGATTCCATGTCCTGAGCTGAACCTCAAAAAAAGCAATGTTTACCTCAACCTGTAGGGTCTGCGGGGCCTCACAAGTTGTGGCAAGATACATGAGAGGGGTCATGAGAGCAAAAATGGCAGACTACTACTGCATGTTTCTTAGCCTTGCACCTATTTATAAAACCAAATGCTTTAGAAAAGGAATAGATTGTTGCTATTTCCTTACAAATCATTTAATGTTTGATGCTCCTGTCAAAATCTACCTTAATGAACTGATTATAATGTTAAAATTTGACCAAATACCACAATCAAAACTACGTTTAACCCTCTGAAGTCTGCACGATCATAAGCTGTGACCTCAACTGACTGTAAAGTCTTGACAATCAGGGATCAAAGAAAATAATAATTCTGACACACATAAAAATGATTCACATTTTCCCCTGCACCACAACTCTGTTTTTTCTTTCTCCAAAATGAAGTGCTGGGGTTAAGGGCATTACCTATGATGACTTAAATCTCTGAGGATTCAAAAGAAAAGGTAAAAAAACGACATTTAAGCTACTCAAAATGGTTGTTTCTTCAGCTTTAATTGTTTTTTCCCTCTCTTAAAATTGATCTCTCCTCTTAAAACTGTCTGAAACAAATAAAATAAATTTTAAATGGTTGCACCAGTTTCTTTTGGTGAGGCCAGACTAAGAGATCTAATATACTTCAGAGAGTTTCAGCCTGACAGTTTTACCTTTAACAAGCAGTGATCTTAAGTTGGATGGCTCATAACATGAGGTCAGGGCCATTACAAGTGGTCACAAAACAGATATGCAGCAGGATAATACCAGCGATCCACTTTACATTTAGGTACTTTTTGTGCTAATGCATTTTGAAAAGCCTCTATAAGTTAAATTCATTAATTCGTGGCACCATGTTGAACAAGCTTTTACCACCACAATAGTCTTCATGCAACTAAATTTGCAAAGTTTACCTTTGGGGGGGAAAAAATGCATCTCAGAGACTGGATTGGTGCGCTTCATCAGCAGAATCAGCTCAACTAAATCTCTGAATTAGGTCTTCTCTACACCGCTTTGCTTTAAAAGCCCAACTTTGATATATGTTATGAGTATATCTATGGGGGGGGTTGAAGCCAAAGATGAACCGAGAGATTTTGCAACATTAAAAAAAACTCCTTAAGTGAAAGTTTGCTCTCTTTTTTTCTCTCCTTTACTTTCATACCTTGGGTGTGGTAACACAAATCTATGCCAGCGTGGGCGGGAAACAAATGAGTGTGGAGATGTAAGGTGTGTGTATGCATTTGTGGAGCTCGGGTGGAAGAGGGAAGGAGGTGGGGGTGTGTGTGTGTGGTGCGTGCTCAGTACACAGAGGTTGAGGTTCCTTCCCAGATGGCAGCTGTTAACTCTACTCACACGCACAGCTGATTAGAAACACATTGAGTCTGGGGCTGCACGCACACATGCACAAGCACACAATGCGCTAAGATATGCACGCAAATGCATACCACACAGAAAACAAACAGCAAAAAATATACTCGAGCTCACGCAAACATCGCATGCACGCTCAAACATACACATCACGTACGCACAGGCACGTAGACGAAAGCCCGCAGCAAAGGACATGCAACTGTACGCACGCGCACAGAAGTTCCCATGCTTTACAGAAGCCACCCTGTCAGGCCGCTCAGACCTCCTCTGTCTAGTGTGTCCCTGTACTTTTAGCACATTCAACTATGCAAGAAGCGACTCTAACCCAGGCTGCTGCTGCTGGAGGAGTCCAGTTGCAGCAGGGCGCCTTCACTTTCCTCCCCGGCAGCGGAGCTCTCCGGCTCGGCTGTGCGCACCGGGGATGGACCCTGGCTCTGCCGCGACGGCGGATCCTCCTCAAACACCAACTTGAACTCGAACTCTCCCTCCTCCCAGCCCGAGCCCGGCGCAGCCCCCATCGCCCTCCGGCAGCAAGGACAGGATACAGATACAGTGATACAATCTTGTCTCTCTGCGTGAGGCGACTTTAGTGTCCCTTGGTGCGCCTTAAAAAAGAAAAGAAAATAAATTTGATTCTTCAAACGGTTCTCCTAGGTGCGTGTCATTGCGCAAATAGTCTTCATCTAGGACATCTAGGAAGGTTTTGCTTTAGAAAGTTTTTCCTCGGCGTCCCCACGCGATGAAGTCTGCTTCTCGCCTGCTTGTTTGCAAGTTTTTCAGACTTGATGGTTTGCGGTCCAAATCAAATGTTCGCTCCGGATAATTTACAGTCTTTTCCGAATCATATTTCTCAAATACAGTCGGCTCTTTCATTCTAGCTCCATCGTCATTCCCGTGGTTTCTTCTTCTACGTCTTCTTCAAGAGACTGGGAGGAGGGGGAAAAAAGTTTATCAAATATTTTTGTCGTCCTTTACCCTTAATTGCCTTTGGGTGGGTTTCCCAGATCTAGTTGGTCCGTTACTCATTCCCCATAGGACCTCATGTCTGTCAGTCATGAATCCCCTCTGCCCAACCTCCTCCCTCCCTCCTGTCCCCCTTCCTTGCTCACTGTGGAGGTTTCTCTTGCAGTCATTCACTTATTACACCAATCCAATGCAAATTTCTCGTTTCCCATCTCATTTTGCTTCACCCAGATAGCACTATACTGCTGTTTTTCCATTAAAATCAACTTTGTGTCCACATCATTTACATTATCAATCTTTTTTTTTCTCATACAATCAAGCTCAAAACAATATGATTGTTATTCCAATCATGAGCAGGGCGCATGGCAAGGAGCTCACTGTTTCTGAAACCTGCCATTGTAGGCCGGCTGCATGGCCACCAGGGCTGTGATGTTAACTGTCAAGCAGTGAGCATAAGAGGGCCTATTTCCTGTGCCGATGAACACAACAGCCCCCCTTTTTTGGCTGTCACTCCTCCCTCTCCTCCCCCTTTCTTCTTCTACATTTTTTTTCCTTTACCCTCAACTATTCCTCCTCTCTTCTCCCCAACGAATCCTCCTCGTCCCTCCTTCTCCTGAATCTCCCCTCCCTCCTCTTCCTTTCCACCAAAGGTCTGTTTCTCATTATCCTCTGTAGTCTGCTCTCTGTCTGAGTCAGGAGACGCAAAACTTAAATAAACACTCTCTCTCTGGCTCTCTCCGCCTCAGCTCAGCTCCCAGTCCCCCCCCCCCCCCCACCCCTTTCCCCTCCACTCTGTCTCTTCTATCCTCCTTCATCGGCCTCCTCTGGTTCTCACAATCATTAGGAGTATGTTATACTGGTGTGTAACTGGGGGCCTGTTTCACTCTCTGTGTCATCCTCTTGGGGTTGTGTGGGCAGGCCTTGGATGCTGGACTGATTTCAAGATGTTGCAGTGTGGTTGGGGAGAGGAAAAAGTGCTACCAGCAAGGGAGATGCAAGAATTTCTGAGGCCCTTACAAGCCTCAGACTTAATAAACCTTTGCACAACCATGGTGAAAAAAAAATCCCACTGACTCTACTGGGCTATAATCAGGGAAATTGTTTTCACTGCGGTACAGAAAGAAAAAAAGAAAGAAAAGAAAAGAAAAATCTGATTTGATTGGTGACCTCATGACGGTTGAAAATTCCTAATCAAGCATTTGGTTTCCTAATTCCTGCTTAAGAGACAAGAGAATGTTCAAACTGAGGGTGGAAGCACGTTGTAAACAGCATCATCAATAACTAAAGCCCTCCAGCACCTTTCCAACAGCAGAGCTGTGTCAAGCCAGTTATTACACTTGTTAGTATTTTAAAAAGTTGTTGCATAGGACTTGGTTGTTGCTAAATATTTCCTCCAGAATTAGAGATAGTTTGAAATTAGAAATCGGCTATTAAGGGCCAATGTGCAAAAGATGTGTTGTGTGATGTAATATCTTTAGTCCATATCAGATCTTTATTAACTGTTTATCCAATTTTGTTTTTTATGGATACTGTGAATATTATGATGACTGTTTGTGACCAGGATAAAAATGTGATATTGTGAAAGGCCTACCTAACAGTGATGTAGTTATTCTATTTGACATTTGAAGCAAATATTGGACTCTCTGAGGTGCACATCCACCAGTCAAACCACACTGGGGTCCTTCACAGTTAGTTCAGTCACTAGAGGTCACTGATTTAATGGAAGTGCAGCTTTTGATTTGCTATTATACGCTTTTTTTTTTTTTTTGCTTACATCTGACTGTAACTGAGTTTTTAAACACAAATGAATTACTTTACTACTCCTTACTTACACACCTGATGCACACCTGGACTGTAACACAGTCTAGGTGTGCAGACGTGAGAAGGTATGCAGGGTGTCTGAAATTCGCAAAACTTTCTAAACGGAAAGATAATGAGACAATTATACTAAAATATTTGGAGTTATGTGAGTGATTATGAAACAACAACCCCTCTGTGTGGTTATCTGGACCGGCCATAACCAGAAGATACTTTGGTGGAAGCCTATTTTAACACAAAGGGCTACATCTGCAGGGGTGAGTGGTACAGTGCACATAAAAGAAGATGAACACCAAATAATACAGAGTGTGGCACCTTTTTCAAATTATTTCCTCAAGCTTTTCAATGAAATGAAAACAGCATTTTTTTTGGTTGCATTGTAATCTGCCTACAATAGGTACTTTCATGTTCTCCCTTTCCTCCTCCATATTGTTCTTCACTTCAGATGAATTTAGTTATTTATTTTGAATCGTCATAGATAGTCTTTTATTTTGATTTACATTATTTGATTGCAGTTTGAGTGTCTGCATACTAGGGGGCGGTAGGAGGTGACAGGTGGGTTAGGGAATAAAGACAGTCAGGTGTGCTGCGGGGAGGAAGCGCACAGTTTTTTGACAGTAGTTTTAGGTCGTGGGTGGCTGTTAAGTGCGTATTTGTTATGGACACTAACATGAAATTAATCAGATGAGCTTCACTGCATGGACGTTGGGGATGGCACTAATTTTTTAACCCACGGAGACGCGTCAATCAAGCTTAGCGGCCCCTCGGTAGTGGATCAAGTCGCTACACTTTAAGTCAAAAACTCTGCTGTTCTTTGGGCATTGGGCCAGCATAAGAGTCTGCATAGGGCAGAAAACATCTGTTATTGGGATACTAAATCAGGAGAGCTTTTTAGTGGATTCTTCCCTGGATTGAAGGTCTGGTTGGCGATTTTGTAGTGTTCGTGTACGCATCGAAGGAGATACGCCCACATCTTCAGAGGTATGTGTTGCGCTCCCGGTGTGGTGATGGCCAGCCTTTACGGCTGAGCGCACACGTGACCGGCGTAATTCCAATGCATTGACTGCTCAATAAAACAATCGAGTGTGATTTTGGGATTATCACCGCAGGAAATAAGACAATGAGTGAACACTAACTTTTCTGGTGTCTGCATGGTATCAGAGACAGTGGACAATGGTAACAAAGATGAGATAAGATCAGATGTGGAGGTGAAAGGGGCTGGTAAAATTACTTATAAATCACTGATGGAAAAATCAAATATCAGAAAAAAATAAACTCAAGATTAAAGGTTTGGGAAAAGAAATTAAGCATTGTTTGCATAATGGTAACATAACAAAGGTAAACTGGAATCTGGTTTATTTGTGTGGGGAAAGAGGTGCATGATTCTCTGGCATCTTTAATGAATATTGATGAAAAAGATAAACTGAACACCTGGTTTGCTGAGAAAATGCTTGTTGAAAATGTGAAAGGGGGTTGCAAATGTTGGTGAGAAGTCAGATTTTATTAAGCGGTTTACCTGGATTATATTAATCCTACTCATTAGACACAGCCAGGAGTGTTCACTGACTGGTAAAAGCAATAAATGCAGAAGCAGAAGTGTCAGAACAACATCATCTGCTCCCATTAAAGCAGAAGCAGAAAAAGATGCACTTCTCGTTCGCGCAGCAGCTTTGAAGGAGAAGGATGCTCTGGAGGAACAGGAGGAGCAAGTGAGGAGGAAAAGGGAACAGGTTGAGCTGGAAGCTGAAATAGCTGCAACAACAGTCAATGCACAGCTCTACAAGTCGCTTCAGGTTCTCAAGCAGCAGCAAATGGAATGAATTGTTATCTGGAGAAAACTGTCAAACACAATATAAATTCCTCAAAGCTTAATCCTGCGGCAAATGCATACAAACCCTTGGGGAAGAATCCTATTCCACAAGATGTGTGTACAAACTCACTCCATCATTCCCAAGAAGACTTGTGGCTGTATAGCTCAAAAGGCTGCTTCTACTCAATACTGAGAAAAGGGTCTTTCTTTTTTAATAAATTTGCAAAAATTTCTATTTTTTTTTTCTTGTCGAGATGGGGTGCTGAGTGTACATTAATGAGAAATGAACTTTTTTGAGTTTTAGCAAATGGCTGCAATGAAACAAAGAGTGAAAAATCCAAAGGGGTCTGAATCCTTTCCGTACCCACTGTAGGAAGGACCAGCTCACCTTTCCTAACAACCGTGCAATGGTTAGGAAAAGACTGGATTGAAAGGAAAATTTCTCTTCAAGCCAGAACAAGATTGGCCAGCAAAAACAACAGTCGGCTCTAGCAGGTGATGATCCAGAAGTGAGGAGAAATGTCGCTGTGAATGCGACGATTATTGAAAGCTCAAATGCTATGGATCGGCTTGTGTCCTACTTCTCGGATTGGAGGAAACTCGGGGTTGCAGTTGGATTGTTCCTCCGTCTGAGGAGGATTCTTCTGGGTCTGAAACAGCGAAGAAAAGAGTTGAGGGATGCAGGAGGACAAATCTTATTACCCGATGTACTTCTGAAAGCAGAAATTTCCATCATTCACTACAGCCAGTGACAAAGATTTCAGGAAGAAATGGCAGCATTGTGTGCTGGGAAGTCTGTTTCAAGAGGCAGTATCATTTACCAACTAGACCCATTTCTGGAAGATGGAGTACTGAGGGTTGGGGGTCGTTAGAGCAGGGCGGTGTTGCTAGAGAAAATAAAACATCCTCTTCTCCTGTTGAAAGACCAATATATCTCTCCTCTCATATTAAGGGATATTCATCAAAAGACAGGTCACACTAGGAGGAGTCAAATATTGTCAAACGCTGCGCAGAAAGTTCTGGATTACTAATGCCAACTCAGCTGTGAGGACAGCTTATTTTCCAGTGTTGCATTGGTTGACGTTAGAACAGCAGGATAGGATAGAAGAAAATGGCAGATCTGCCAAAGGAATGAGTCCTACCTGATCTCCCACCATTTAGAAATGTTGGAGTTGATTATTTTGGACCCATCAAAGTGAAGAGAGGACAAAGTTGTTGCAAATGTTATGGTGTCATCTTTACATGCCTTGCAAGTAGAGCCGTGCATTTAAATGTGCCATCATCTCTGGATACTGGTGCATGCATTAAAGGAGACATATCATGCAAAATCCACGTTTATAGCCCTTAAATACATTTTGTTGTGTACTTTGAGTGTGTAGTAGTGCAGGAAGTGTAAATACATTCTGTCGTGCTGTGTAGATATCTCTATAGTCTTTTTGGGTCATAATTTCCAGTCTGTTTAGTTTTCTCTGTTCACTGTTACATTTTCTTATCTGTTACGTCACAGTATTTGCTGTGGAACTGCTAAACAAGGGCAAAGACTTCCGGCTAACCTTGTGAATCCTCCATTTTTTATTTTTTTATTTTTTTATTCCTAGCAGCAATTTTGTAGTCCAGTTCAATTATGCTGAAGTTGCACATAGACAAGCTACAATAGACATAGACAAGCTACAATAACGAGGAATTCAGACCAAAGCGTTCCAGTTCTACTTTATATAAAACACAAGTGAATGGAGCTGGTGGTGGATACTGCAGCTCCTCGAGGAACCTGGCTGCTGCTGGGCAGAGTTTTGAAAACATTCCCTGATAAACGACAAAGACAAATATAGTAGAAAGATCGTTGGCAAAGCTTTGCCTGTTGCAGGAGGACACAAAGGATTAAGGTTGTGGTATTTCAATATGTTGGCTGGTTCATGTTCAGATGTAATTTGATGTAATGAATGATGTATATTGTGTATGATGTGTATAGATGGCGCTATGAAATATTTGTAATGTAATTGTTATGCCAGGCATATAACAACTAGGGGCCGGTGTGTAAGAGCCATTTCTTGTCTTTTATTTGCTTGTAGTTTGAGTGTCTGCATACTAGGGGGCGGTAAGAGGTGACAGGTTAAATAGGTTGGGGAACAATGAGAGTCAGGTGTGCAGCTAGTCGGGAGGAAGCACACAGTTCTTTGACCGTTGCTGTAATTCTAGGTTGCAGGTGGCCAGCAATTGAGCCAACCTTTTAGTTGCATGGAAGTTGTTTGTGTCAAGCTATTAAGTGCTTATTTGTTATGGACACTAATGTGAACTAAATGAGATGAGCTTAACTTCAGGGATGTTGTGGATGGCACTCACTTTTTAATCCACGGAGACACGTCAATCATGCCGGCATGGCAGCCCCTCGGTAGTGGCCTATAAAGTGCAACACAACAGAGGAGTTGCTGAGTTTATGGGAGGAAAAGACAAAGAAGAAATGGTTCCTGTGCATGTGCTGCCCTCATGTGGTGAAAGAGTATTTTTTTCAGTAACTTTCCTAAAAAGTAAATTCAGCTTCCAGAGTAAGGATTACACTGACTAATCAGTAAAGGATTGTGCAACATCATTCCAGACAGTTATTAGTAAGAGAGAAACAAAAATACATTTTTACTATAAAGGGTAATGCATCTTGTGGAAAACATTTTCTAAACACTCCAACAGAGATGAATAAACGTTTCTTAGATGGTACCCACATGAAATCAAAAATAC
>VUQK01010221.1:15450-29910 GCA_015106715.1 Bujurquina vittata | reverse complement strand
GAAGCAGAGGGAAAAAACAGTTGCTCATTTTCTTTTTCCTCTCCACTGTGTTCTTGGACCAACAAAATGAGCAACTGTTTTTTCCCTCTGCTTCTTAACAAACACACACTGCAGCAGTGTGGGACTGCAACTGCGTCTCCTTTAATTTCACGAAAGCAGAGTCGAACTGTGCTCGTTGATCCAGAGCGAGAATCCTGGCAGCAAAATGATGGGGTGGGGACTGAGTCTGATATTTATAGATAAGCACATATTTATTGAGGAAATTCTGTAGAGTTAGCCATAGTAAGGCACAAAGAGAAAAAAATATCTATCTAAATATGCCAAAAATGCCCCCTTTTGAGGGTTCTAGAAAATTTCACGAAAGGGATTTTGAATACTTTTTTGATCAAAGCTAATCTTTCTCTGTCAGAATAATTTCATTTGTTTTGCATGCTGCGAACACTGAAGATATGCAGGTAACTCAGGCCCTGTTTACATGAAAACAATCTGCTGGAAACTGTATTGTTTGTCCATTTTCATTTTCGAAAAGTAATACATGCAGACAGCAACATTTTTTAAAAAATTATCGCCATTTACGCTGCAAGAGATGTTGAAAATGCTGCAGTTTCCATGCCAGGCCACAAGTTGGCGGTGTATTGCAATCACAGTGCACACGTGCAAGTAAAACTTGTGTTTTCCCTTATTAGACGGAGACGGACACCAGAGCCTTTTAAATACTTCCCACTCTGGAACCGGCTTTCAAATTGTGCAGTTTTCAGGGACTCAAGACGCCACTATTGTGTAAATGAAAAGCCAAAACACGACAAACATTTACCGTTTTCACCTGAAACATTCTCGTGTAAACAGGGTCTCAATATGCAAAAATGTTTCAGCTAACTCTAAATGCAGCTGGTAGTTTAATTTGATTCTAATATTTAAACTAATCAAAACAATGTGCATTTTGTGTGCTTACTATATTGTCTTGTGCATGTGTAGCAGCTTTCCTGCACTAGGTTGCCTGTACATATAGCAAAATATTTTTTGGTCACAGGAAGGCTTTCTATTGCAGATCTCAGCTCTGTGGCTTGCCAATGTCCACAGTAACATTCACATAGAGATGCTTCCTCTCAACTGATAAAGTTTTGTATGAGCAGCTGTTGAGTCCATCCTTCCTCCACACCTGGGGTGTTCGGCCCAACAACCTCATCCTGGAAAGCAAAAACATCCATACATTAAATTGACCTATAATACGATACACACGTCATTGCCATCTCTACACTACTAACCTGTCTTTGTTTATTTCATTGCCACTGTCCCGTTTGTGAAACACCATTGTATAGCGAGCTACATCAGCAGGCGGCCGGACGATCTTCATTTTCTGTAGCTCGACCCTGCATGAGACAAAAGCAGGTATGTTGAATAAATACACTCCTTGCATGTGAAAGTATAAAGAGGACAACAACAATAAAAACTGTTCTTCATGCCTCACCTGATGCGAAGGTCATCATCTTCTCCACCCCAGCCCCAGTAAGCATTTGAAAATCCATTTACTTGAAAAAAATGGTCTTTGGTCAAGGCAGTGACCCCTCCAAAGTAGCCTTTGTAACGCAGCCTGAAAGTAAAAGACCAGGAAAATAATTAAAGACAATAAACCTCTGAAGATAACATCAGGCCTGAAGAAAATGGCTTCTGTGGAGGGGAAAAAAAGCATTGTTTATTAACCACTGGCTGATGAAATTTCCTCTTTGTCATACTTACTTGTATCCCGTTGCATTCCGACCAACCACCAAGTGTTTTGGCTGCTTGTCACAAACATATAAATTGTGATCATTCTCAGGTACCAGGTCCACATCATGAAAGATGAAGCACTCCCAGTTGTAGTCCTTTAGCGCCTCCAAATATCCAACATTTAGTAACTTGGCACGATTAAAAGTTGCATCACCAGCCTTTAAAAAAAAAAAAAGACAAAGAAAAAAAAGGTACTGAAATTACAATATGCAACAGACTGTGGAAAGTTCAGAGCTGACTGCAGATGCCTATATTCTATTGGTGTATGTGAGGTGCTGCTATGCATTATTCACTGGAGGAAAAAAAATAGTTTTTTAAAAGGTAAAACGAGTGAAGTAACAAGTATTATTTAATGTGACTTGTATGTGGAAGTAAATGTAATAACCTTGGACTTATCACTGCATATTCTTCTTTATCAAGACTACTGCTAGCCTATTATGGGAAAGTCTTTGGGACAAAAGAAAAAAAAATGCAGCCACCATGAAAGTGCCAAAAACTGCTGTTCCTCTAATCCAGTTTTTGCCTCTATAAACAGTCCTCCTGTATAAAAACTGTAAGGCGGGGGAATTTTCATAACTAAGGCTCGATTGAAACGTGTTTATAAAAAATCCTCTACGCAATTTTTTTTGCTTTGTTTAAGCTACAACTCTGCAGTGCCACCAAGCGCCAGCGTTTCACCACTATTTGCGACTACAAACAGACTTGGAAACGAAATGTACCAGGGAGCATGTGTGTGAATAAAAAGTATGACAACAATAAGCCCATAAAGACCCCAGTTTTCCAACAAAAAGACTGATAACACAACAGCAACGTGGACTCTGTTTACACACGTGGCAGAGAGGAAAGAGGCCGAGCCCTTACTGATACTTTGAGCTCAGGTGACGTAAAAGAAAAGAGCAGCGCTTGTTCCTGTAATCACCATAAAAACCTTTACTGAGAAAAAAGCTAGTGGGAGTCCATCATCAAACCAGAACAAACTAGACCATATTTGTTTCAAGGCTTTAGTAAAATTATTTTGCAGATACAGATTAATATAAACTATAAATATTACATTCATTAAATTGTATTAATATGCACGTTCCAGTAAAAGTGAACACTGAATTATTAACATCTACACCCTCATAACGTCTGTTTGCTGCAGCAGGAAACGTTCCATCAAAGCAAAGGGCACACCCCAGTTCTGAGAATGTTTGATTTGCTTTGTTTTCTTTCATTGCAACCACCACATACTCACTCATTCACTAGCACACTTAACATGCAGACACACACACACGCAAAAAATACACACACCAAATCTACCTCATCCAGGAGATACAACACTGTCAGTTGCTTCCTCTTAATGTCAGAAAGCCTTCAAAGCAGTAAAAGCTGTTTTATTTTATGCCTTAGTTTAGGTTGCACGTACACCTTATTTTGTCTTTACTGTGTTTGCAGTTATTTAGCGATTTTTGCATTTTAGAAAATGTTTTCTTTAAAAAAAAGGTTTTAATATGGCACAAAATACAATGAAAGGGTTTCATTCTTGACAGATACTATATGCAGTTATACCATTAACAACTGAGAATGGAAACATAAACCAATGAGCCTTTTGAAAGATGTTTTTTCTCTTTTGAATATTCATTATTGCTTATTAAAACAAAATATTTTCTTATCCGATAGAATACTTATCCATCCATCTATCCAGAATATCTGATTACTAATCAATAACTGCAGCCCTATTCACAACTCATCCAGTTATTTGCAAGTTTTAATTTAGGGGCTTGGGTGCTTTGTTTGCCGTCTGCTTGACCTCCCCTCAATTTGAGATGTTGGTCCCTTTTAGAGGATTAAAATTAGAAGCTGAAATATAGCCTGCTGTGTAGTACAGACTGTCCAAGAAGTTTTAGTGACTGAAATTCGAGTACTTTATTATTCTGTTTCTTATCACTACCAACCTGGGCTTGTGTACTACTTTTTTGGACCTAGGAGAAATTTAAATCAGCTGTCTCTGAAACAAAATTGCATAAAACGTGAACTTCTTTCAGAAAAACATTTCGCATTTTGACTTCTAGTTACCTTTCCTATTTGAACCCTATATTCAGTTTCAGATCATTTGTCTTTGACATATAAAAAAAGTTCTGCCTTTTTTTAAATTTTTTTGTCAGCAGAACTTTCTGGGGTTTTCAGCACATCACTGAACATGACTGTTGCTTTCATTTTAGGTCCTCCAGTGTTGCAAGTTTTATTTTTACGGTAATGTCCACTGAGCCAAAATCAATTTGCAACCCTATTTTTGATTGTATATTCCTGAAGTTTTAACAGCTTTATACATAATAAACCAACAACATTTGTTCCAAAAGCATAAACCCTTAACTTTCACTGAAATCTGTGCACAATGTTGACAAATACCTGCTGGATGACATAAATGGCATAATGTAGTTGCTGTCTCTGCAGGAAGGGGTGCAAGTGATGCAGGAGGTAGAGGAGGTGTCTCTCTCGGTTGCGATGCGGGATGAGGATTGCTACGCTCTGTCTTGCTGTACAGTCTGAGGGCTCATACTCGCCTTCAGTTACGTCTTTGTTGTCACGCTCAACATCCTTCAGTTTCAGAGAGGACTCAAAGTACAGTTTCACAGGGCCCTCTACAGAAACAACATTCAAATATTTAACAGTAAACTCATCCACTCTACAGTTAATTCATCTATGCTGTCATTTACATAATGGCTTACAGAAGGAGTCCTAAACTAGACTATAAAGAAACCATTCCTATTTACCATAAGCAGAAAGATTTTATTATCTTCAAATAACATGAACCTTTCTTTCAATTAAACTAAATTTTAAGCCGTTAAATCATAAAGTCATGCAGATAGTGTGATTATCAAATCAAAACAAGCACTCTGCTCTGTACTTACGCAGCAATGGTGACTCTTGAGGGCATTCGGCTTTTTGTGGTGGAGTATTTAAGCGATTAGGCGCTGCAGTCCAAGAGTTGAGTTTGTCCCTCAGACTCTCTCCTTTGGTAAGAGTTTGTTTAATGGCAGGGGAAAGCAAGACAGATTTCACCGTATCTCTTGAAAATATTGCTATCCACGCCAGCACTGACAGCACAAGAACGAGCAGTATAACATACTTGCTCCTACGCAAAATCTTGCACACGCTTGAACAGAGGCCCATGTCTGTGTTGCTTTTGTAATGTGAAGCCAGGCAAAGTAGATGTAGCTTCTGTCAGTTATAGTTTAAAGTATTTCCTCCATGAAGAACATTTCAGCAAAAATACAGCCACAGATTCACTGACCAGTCATCCCATGGCGATGAGACATGTTCTTGGACTACATACTGGAGGGAAGGCCAAAGGTTTGGGCTCTCCACCAACTGGAAATAGATGCAGAGGAAAAAAAAAACTTTAGTACCAGGAAAGGGTGTGTGTGCTTGGTTACATCTTATCCTGAAACATGTTTTATAGGGCAGATATTAGAGGTTCCAATGGGTGACATATTAGAAGGAAAACCAGTATTAACAAGGCTACGATTTATCCTGTTACACCTTGTCTGAACTGGCACTTTCTACTTTGTGAAACTGCACACCAGGCTGTTCTTCAGGGGTTACTGCTGATAGCTCAAATGCCAGCTTAGCTGGTAAAGTATACCCTACAGAAAATTAATCTGAAATATAGCATAAACCAACTCATTTTAGGAGCTGTAAACAAACTATGATTGAGTCTGATTCTGTATAAATGTCTGCAGATGGACAAACGACTGACAAATTATTCAAAGCTGCCGACCATTTTCTAATTTTCTACTTTATTTAGCGCAAAAAATATGTACAACGGAGCAACGCCGCAGTTCATATCACATACTTCCATGATAATATCCCCAATCCATGAAATCAAACATAGATTTCTGACATAATAATTTACGCTAGCTCTAATTATTTTTTGCATGCGCAACCAGCAACAAACGAAGCCATGAAAGCCATGTCACCGCTGCGAGTCCGGAGCCATGGCTGTCACCCCTCGGGATGCTGTCGCTAGCAGGAAAGCGTTTTAAAAAGAAACATATATATATATTAAAGCGCCGGTATTTAAGTAAGTTTTCTTGCAGTTTATTTGTGTTTATTTTAAGAACAGTCAAGCTAACGTCGGCTAGCTCGTCCATTAAGAGGAGCAGACCAGCGAAAACGCTGCCAGCTCATCTCGCTTCCGACTGCAGAAGTTCACATTCGTTCCGTAGCTGCCCTCGAATAAACGCCACTGGCAGACATAACCTACCTGGCTAGTTAGCTGACCAACGCGGACGTGCAGGTGGAGAGTTAAAGGTATAAAGTCCCGTAAAAGTTAAACATTAGCATTAAAGCAACCACGTGTTTTGGAAGCCAAGCACAGTCTTGCCTTACTTTAAAGCAGGGCAAAACAGCACTTTCCTTCCCTGATACAGAGGTCACCTTTCTGTCTGGGTCGGGACGGCTTATCTTTCATACAACATAACATCACCATCACTTGCGGTAATTAAACCGTTACAAACTACAATTGTCAAGAAAGCATACGCAGGTAAGGACTTCCGCTGGATTCATTTCATAATAAAAGCTTACACAACGACCCTGAGGGGGAAGTGGCTCAAAAATAAAGGTTTTACCAGTTTGATTACTAATTACAAGTGCATAAAATATAATTTCATGTCTGTGTTTTTATTTTATTCGTATCACCACAACCCTGAGATTCATACAAACCCTCCTAAGTGCCGCTTTTATTGTGGAGGCAGCATTTATAAGCAGGAAATCGGCGCCTAGACTCTTGTGTGTTATGTAAATATGCCCAGCGTGAAATTTTCAAAATACAAGTTGGCTACATTTTTACTGGCACCAAACAAACTCCATTAATACGTTTAACATATTGGTATATACATTTGCAGTACTGCAGTATGCAGTATATGCTGGTATTTATGTTTATATTTTATACTGTTGCTCTTATCTGTATCTTGCTTTTTAGTAGTTGTTTAGTCGTTGAATTTTATTTTGTTGTGTTTAAATTAAGTTTCGCTGGTTTCACGCTCTGTGACTTTACACTGCTAATTCTCTGATTGTGAAAAAGGCACAAAAAATTCCCTGAGGATTAATAAAGTTTTTACTTTACCACACCTTATAAATGTTTTATGAATGACTGTAGTCTAATATGTGTAAATTTTTTTTTTACTAATTTCAAGGTTTTGATGCAATCCATAAAATGAACAGTTGCTGAAACAGCTAAATAAAAGTACACTGCAGCCTTTAAAAGTTTGCCTTTCATTGTTTTCTGTTTCTACGTTTGATGTTGTCAGTGCTTTACAGAAATAAAATATGAAAATAAAATTTAGCTTGGCTAAACTTTGTGGAAGGGTTGAACTTCAAATTGAGTTCTAGTTAAAATTCTGTCAAATTTACAAGTGTGTCTGTGTTTCTTATTTGAATAATTGCAGTACTCTGACAAAGCCCTCTTCTTTTTCAGCTAGCACAAGCTTTCACAGATGTACTCAGCATGCAATGCTTCCTGGTTATTTTGTTCAGTGTCTGTCTCATCCCAGAGCTCAGATATAGGCAACATGCTGGTATTGCTGCTGAGCTATATTTGTGCCTCTAAAGATCTTCAGTCAGCAGAGGAGTTGGTTGTCCAGCTGCACCTCAGCCTACTTCAGGTCAAATGTGGTCCTGACATGTGGGAGGTCTGGCACTTTTGAAATGCCCTTTTACCTTATTTTTATAGTGTGCCGTAGTTTGACCACACTCACCATTCATATGAAAGGGTGAGTGTGTCCAAACTTAGTTTGTTGATTAATATATGTTCTTGAACTTTAGTTGTGGAGGATATTGCTGCAATGAATATCACTACTTTACAGAGAAATATTTCCTTGGATGAGTTCCTAGGTGGTGGTGTTGAGCTATAAATGTCCAAGCCTTGGCTTTCAGTGTCTGTCTTGTCTTTTCTGTTTTTAAATTGGTCATAAAACATGATTGGATCTTCATCTAGGTCACGAAAAGAGACAGTCTTTTACTGACACTAATAAAATGTAAACCATCATGGCTATCTATGCCTTTATTAAATACACATGTTAAACATTCACAACAAGTACTCCTGCCAGTCTAGATCAGACTTGATAAACTGACATGAGACATTTCTGACAATTTATTCACATAGAACTGCTTTAGCTCAGCTATATTAGACCGTCTTATTTACTATATTACTGTCTTTCCAAGGTAATGGTTTTGACTGGTTCTCTCCAAAAGGCAGAATTTTTCCTTTTTAGATATTTGTATTAATGTCTCTTAGGGCTTTGTGATAATTGCACTGAGTTTCAGCTAATGCTGCATCAGCACTGTACTTCAATTTTGGTTTGATATTTTCATGTTGGTATGCATGTTAATATGCAGTTCTATACCCTTTACCCTCTGTAGGCTGTTTAACCATAGTTCAAAGTAGAAAGCACTTTCACAAAATTCTGGTCAGCAATGATGGGGTTATTTTTGGAAAGCAGAATGATGTTCTACCATACAGTACTCCACACAGCCATAAACTACTATTCAGTTCAACCACGAACAGAGATGTTTATGGGTGCACTGAACATCCACAAACATGTTCAGTGATTCATTGAACAGCTTTATTTACACTCTAAAGCTACTGGCTGTTACTTGGGCTGCATAAAGTCAGAATAATTTTAATACAGAAATATAAACAAAATATTCTCAAGCACATACTTACATTTGTAAAATGATCCTTCCATAGCTCTGAAATAAAGGCATCTAGTAGAGTCCAGAAAAGATTTTACAGTTGGCAACCAGATGGCTGCTCCTCCTACCACTCTACATCTCACGTACATTGTAAAGACATGACTGCCTTGTGCAGGCTAACTGCAAGAATGACATTACCATGTGAGATAGGCCTCCACTGTTTGCACTTGTGAGATACTTGTGATAAGCAAACCATAAGCAGTGTTCTTAAAAAGACCAGAATTTCCACTTAGACCTTAGTCTCTTTGTTTACTGGATTTTCTAGTAATACGATCTATTTCCAAGAGAATTCAGCAAATTTTTACTTGCCACTTGGTTCATGTTTCTCACAGTAAATACATTATGATTATACTTTAGGTAGTTTCTGTTTTACAAGCTCAGAATAGCCTAACAAAACATTGTAGTTGAGGGCATATAAGAAAATGTTTATCTGAGGGTGGAGCATTGTGCCTTAACACAATGAAAACACGTTATAGAAAGAGAATAACCTTCTCAAGACCAAACAGCAAACGTAAAGATCTGATATAACGTGTTTAAATGTATAAAACAGTTTTACCCTAACAGCAGAGTTAATGTACATCAAAATACTAACAGTAAAAACAGTATATTGGTTTGACTGATCTTTCTGCTAAAATACAAAGAAAAAAATTTACATTCAAATAAATTCCAAAAAAGTTAAAAAAAACAAATAAACAAACAAAAAAACAAAAACACTCCAATAATTGATGAATTGTCAACGGAGATGACGTGACACATCGACACCTTGCAATCACATCAGAGAACTCCTGGACTCCTCAAAGCTCAAGGACAAAGTAACTGTTCCACTGCCAAAGCTAACTCTTGGCCTGTGCTTTCCTGAAGCCGTGTCGCAGTCATTGGTCTTGAGGCTGATGGATGAGGAAGGAGTTGAGGCAGAAGATCCACCAAGGCTGCTGGACTGTTTTCTTGAAGTTGTGTTGTGTTTTAATGTAGCTTTGGCAGCCACTTTGAAAGCGTGGGCTGCAGTGCTGCATCGGACTTCTTCAATTGTGTTTCTGGAGGGTTTAAAGAGGATAATGTAGACCTTGTTGAAGAAGATACAGGCTAGCATCCCAAAGCTAGATGCCAGGATAGCAATGACCTCCACAGCTGAAACAAACTTGCCGTATGTGCTAAAGTATGCAGGTATAAATGATATCCAGACAATAAAGAATATGAGCATGCTAAAAGTAATGAACTTGGCCTCTGTGAAGTTTTCAGGAAGTTTCCGTGACTTAAATGCAAAGAAGAAACATATGGCTGCCAGTACACAGGTATAACCAATTAGAAACCCAAGAGCCATCACAGAGCCCTCATTGCATGTGATGAAAATGATCTCATCAATGTCATGATTTCTGTAGCTAGAAGGCGGGGCATTGTAAAGCCAGACCACACATATCATGACTTGGACAAATGTGCACAGAAACACCAGGAGAAATTGCAGGTTTAATCCCCACCATTTACGGTGGAGACTTGTAGGAATCTTGGCCTCAAATACCAAAAGCACTCTGTTAGTTTTTACAAGGATGCAGGAGATACAGAGAACAAAACTGATCCCAAAGGCAGGTTGACGTAAACGGCACGTCCAGTCCTGTGGCTCTCCAATAAAGATTAGAGAGCTGGAGAAGCAGCAGATAAGTGAGAAAAGGAGGACATATGACAGTTCACGGTTTGTGGCCTTCACTATTGGGGTGTTGCGAAATTTGACAAAGACTCCGATCACAAACGCTGTCAAGACAACACCCAGTACTGCACATATAGCCAAAGCTATCCCAAATGGTTCTGTCCAGGAGAGAAACTCGATTTCCTTGGGGAAACAGAATGTGTGATTTCCATTTGACCAGGAATTATTTGGACACTTGGTGCAAACGCTGGCATCTGTTAAAAAAAATTGCATTAAAACTGCATCCTTAATAAAGTGTAACATTAATAGAGTGTGAATAATTTGCATCTCCATACCTTTATGACCACTGTATTCACCATCAGAACACTCTGTGCATTCAAAGCAGCAAGTGGGCATACTGTCTATGATCCCCTTTCTTGTGCCAGGTTCACAGTCCTCACTGCAATTGGAGAATGGCACCTTTCAAATATGACAGGAAAGTTAATGAGATGGGTAGAAACACAATTTATGTAGATGTACATTCAAATGTAAAACATCACCATAACTTAAAAATTTACAGTGATTTTATAATAGAAACACACACAAAAAATTCTGGTGTACTTCAGTGCAAGTGGTTGACTGCCTGGCGCTGTGTCATGCTGAGGTCATCTTGCGCCTGGCTGAAATTTTCTGGCTAGAACCCTGCAGTGTCAAGTTTAGTTCATCTTTATCAAGTTCAAGGGCTAAAATCAGCTGGTTGTTCAGCGCGGACAGCTCATCGATCTTGTTCAGCAGCGACTTTATATTTCCTGCAATGACGAATGGAATTGAGGGTTTGCATCACCTCTGGTTGTCTGCTAGCCGCACCTTTAGTCAGCCCCGGCCTTGCAGCCCCTGGGCCTCCTCCTGACCACCAGCAGGATGGGGTGTCGTATCCCAACTCATCCCATTGTTCTCAGGGCCAGCAATTCCTCTCTTGAGTAAGAGAGGAGATTGGCTCCAGTTTGTTGTTGTTTCAAGTTAAAAATATCCATAGGATATGAGCGAAAAAGATGATCCATAATATATGAATGAAGAATGTAAGACAGAAGTAAGAGTAAAATGGAAGAAAAAAGGTTTAAAACACTAATCACTAAAGAGCTACTGGAGAAGCAGCCATCTCCTACAGCACCAGAGTTGTCCTGAGGTCAGGACTCTGTGCAGGCCAGTCAAGTTCTTCCACACCAAACTCACTCATCTATGTATTTATGGTCCTTGATTTGTGCACTGGTGTGCAGTCATGTGCGAACAGGAAGGGGCCATCCCCAAACTGTTTCCACAAAGTTGGGAGCATGAAATTGTCTTGGTATAAGAGGTCCTTTCACTGGAACTAAGGGACTGAGCCCAATTCCTGAAAAACAACCCCACACCTTATTCCACCGTCCACCAAACTTTACACTTGGTACAATGCAATCAGACAAGTACTGTTCTCCTGGCAACCAGACGGAGAAGTGTGATTCGTCACTCCAGAGAAGAGTCGAGTGACGCCGTGCTTTACATAACTGCACCCAACGCTTTGCATTGTACTTGGTGATGTAAGGCTTGGATGCAGCTGCTCAACCATGGAAAACCACTCCACAAAGCTCTCTAAGCACTGTTCTTGACCTAATCTGCAGGCCGCATGAAGTTTGAAGGAGTGCAGCGATTGACTCCGCAGAAATGTTGGCGACCTCTGCACACTATGCGCCTCAGCATCCGCTGACCCAGCTCTGTCATTTTATGTGGCCTATCACTCCATGACTGAGTTGCTGTCATTCCCAATCACTTCCACGTTGCTACAACACCACTAACAGATGACTGGCAAATATTTTATTGTGAGTACATTTGTACCATGCTGGAATTCCCTGAGCACCCGAGAGCGACCCATTCTTTCACAAATGTTTGTAGAAGCAGTCTGCATGCCTAGGTTCTTGATTATAATCCACCTGTGGCCATGGAAGCGATTGGAACACCTCAATTCAATTATTTGAATGGGTAAGTGAATACTTTTGGCAATATACAGTACCAGTCAAAAGTTTGGTCCAAAGCTTTGATTGGTACGTGTATAATAGCATTTTCAGTTAAGAAGAATAAACTGCAATGTGACAAACATGCATAAAGTATCGGTGTAGCTTCTGTGTCTGAAATGTAAAACCAATGTGGATGTGACTTAAAGCAGCTGTGGTGTGGATGCAGACACAGGTATCTGAGGATGCTACTTAAAGAAATCCTGCTGAATGTCTTTAAAAAGAAGTCTGCATCACAAAAACATAGAAGGCACACATGCTCACTGTCTGATGACAAAATTTCCATAACCCAAGTAGAAAGTACCAGACTCACAGATGTGGAAACTACACCACATATACAAGTCTGTATTCTAGCTCAGTAAACACTCTCCTAATAGGTTTATGGTCTTTTAAAAGTCTTAAATAATGTAAGTTATGGTCCAGTTTAGAGTAAAATATATAGATAATGAAGCTTTTTTGTTGATGTTTGTTTTTTAGGTTGTAGATACTTTGTGACCAACCTGTCTTGTTCAGCATTTGGCTCTACTAAAATACACTCTAGGCTGTTCAATTTACCGTGTAAGCAAATTTTCATTTAAGTTTGTTTTCAGTCTGATTTCTGTTTTTATAAAACCAAAATTTGCCTCCCAATTAATACAGTTAATAACAGATACACCTTGCTAACAAAACTAGCTAGGTAAAGTTAGCCTTAGATGATCAGCTACTGAGAAGGGCATATCAGGTGTATAGACTCACCGATATGTCAGTGTTTGCTTGGTTCTGCCTAATGACAAGAAACAATGGTTTAATGGAAGTACCATGCAAAAACTTTGACTGACCTCTGTGCTATATCCATTCCAAAGAATCTTTGTCGTGTCGATGAACAGCTTGGCTCCTCTCTTGACATGCATATTGTAATATCCAACCTCCTCAAAAACCACAGAGCCATCTTCAGCAGACCTGTACCAGTTTATAATGGTGTAATTTGCTTCCATATCTGCGCTCTCATCAAAGCGGACCTTTTCTCCCATGCTGTTGGTGTAATTCAAATGCCTGAGCTGCTTAAGGACCTGAGACATAGAACAACATCTTTTCATGATTCAGATACATGGTGTTTAACTGCTTTAATTGTCTGTGTGTAAATAGGAAATATTTTACCTGCCATGCTTCCATTTTCTTTATATCTGCACAGGAATTGTTTGCAAAAAGTCCGCGTCCAGGTGTACAGGTGAGTATGTCCTGTAGGGCTTGTGCAATGGAATAAACTGCAACATAAACATTATAGGAGATGCGAAGGTGTTTGTAGTCCAGGTATGGGGTTTCAACACTTGTGATATCCTCCTCACCAGTACACAAAGGCCTGAAACTAGTGCTACCATTTTCACTTTCTTGGAATCTTGGGCTATCTTCCAGATAACAGTTGAAGGTTTCTTCCCAAAACTCTCTGACAAATTCATCATGACTGTCTTTCTTTGGTTGGACATGCTGTAAGAACTTTCTAAAGCCAGGTATATGACCTGACTTAAGAGCAAAGCCAATAGTGCCTGCCACAACATCAAGATATTCTGGTTTAGCAATAAGGGAGGAGCTTGCCCACGCTTCACTAGCTAACCAGATCCGATCTGTGATGTTTCTCCTAACCATCTCTTTGATTAGAGGTTCAACATCTGGGCCACTGGCAAACACAACAATTACTTTAGCTGTGGAGTTCTCAATCCTGTCAGCCAGAGCTTTGATTTCACGATCATCAAAGTACTGAGAAATAAGTTCATTTAGATGAATGCAAATGTCTCGCTCTTCCATCTCCTTCTCAAACTTTTCAATCCCTGGACGTCCATACTCATCATCTGAGGCCACAGCAATGACCCAGTTCCACTGAAAGTGCTCAATGATGTCTGCCATGGCTGTAGCCTGGTACTCATCTGTAGGAATGGTTCTCATGAAGGACTTGTACTGATTCTTGTTGCTCAGAAGGCGACTAGAAGAGGCATAGCTTATCTGAAACAAGAAAGTTTTCAGGTAATCTATCAGATTTTCTCTGTGTCTTTTTATTTATCTGTAGTCACTATGAAGATTTTGTCATTTCATTGATCAAATAACATACAGGACTTATAAAATGTGTTATTCACCGTTAAGTCATTATATGGAGACTTGCTGATGCTGATATAGATATTGCCCAGTAACTCACCTGAGGAATATAAAATAGACCCAACAGGTTTGCGACTGCTGTGGAGACAGCAGATCCAGCAGCTCCTACCATTGCAGTAGTAGGAGCTGCTGGATCTGCTGTCTCCACAGCAGTCGCAAACCTGT
>VUQK01010221.1:0-12312 GCA_015106715.1 Bujurquina vittata | reverse complement strand
GTGAAGAGTTCACAGTGAATGAATTTATCCTCAAACATAGTGTGGAGTGGGACCGATCAAAACACACTCACTCAGTGCAGTATTCAGCTAGAAAGGTAAGGAAGTATTTTTTTTAAATCTATCTATCTATCTATCTATCTATCTATCTATCTATCTATCTATCTATCTATCTATCTATCTATCTATCTATCTATCTATCTATCTATCTTTATGTACATATATAGATAAATATGTGATCTCAGACAGTGTTGAGTTCGCTCAGCTTATTTTAAAATGAAGTCTTGTCTGAATGATGAATCATCAGTACATTATATAAACACTGTAAAATCATACATTTATTAAAATAGAGCCAATATCTGCTTTCTTTTATTCCAGTAAATAACCCATGAAATATACTCATGAATTATCGCATGAATAACAAAGTAAAAATTAGTGCTTATATTGTCTAATTACTTCAGTTTCACATTATGTAGGAATGAATAGCACAAACTATGCTGTACCTACCAAATGTGAATGAGATGTGTACTTGTAGCTACTGGTAATGTTATGAAATATGAGTTTGTTTATATGTAAAATCATATGGTGACATTTTGACATTTTAATTTTTTGCCTTTCTGATGAACAAAACAACTTTAACTGATCAGAAAATATCATTTAGTGCATTTCCCCAGTTGTTGTCATTTTTGTAAACACTAACATTAAAAGCTGCTCCTGTTTGTATTCATTTTATTCCCAAGTAACTTCTAAAGTTTGCATTTTCTTAAGCAATCCACACAATTAACCCAAAATATCCTGATTCTTATAGATGTCTGGTGCAAAGGTACTGCACTTCCTGCAGAGCATTTCGCGCAGAAAACCTCTGGAACCTGAGGGTGAAGTGTCTGACTTTCACCAATGCCTGACTACCCTTGATTTGGTGGCTCTTGGGGTCGGCAGCACACTGGGGGCCGGTGTATATGTGCTTTCAGGAGAAGTGGCCAGAGCAGTGGCTGGGCCAAGTATCATAATCTCCTTCCTGATAGCGGCTGTGGCCTCCATCTTGGCAGGACTGTGTTATGCTGAATTTGGAGCTCGCGTTCCCAAAACTGGCTCTGCTTATCTCTATAGTTATGTGACTGTGGGTGAGATATGGGCTTTTATTGCTGGCTGGAACCTGTTGCTGTCTTATGTCATAGGTAACAATAATGGGATGGACAGTAAAGTGATGTTTGCTTGGAACACCAGTTACCCTGTTTTTGTATTTTATGAGTCTCTTAGAATTTGCTCACGGTTTCTGTTTTTAAGGAACATCAAGTGTAGCCAGAGCATGGAGTGGGACCTTTGATGATCTCATTGGGAATGCCATTGCCAACTCTTTGGGGAAAAAAGTTGCAATGGATTTGCCTGGATTAGCTCCCTATCCAGACATCTTTGCAGCTGGCCTCATAATGCTCTTAGCAGGCAAGTTTCATCATCTAAAACCCAAATAAATTATTAATATAATACAGGATGCTATTATTACAATGTAAGTTTTAAAAAAATAAAGAAAAATGCAAGAAATTGCTCATCAAAGTGTCCCATATAGTAAATAACTTGTGATATTTGACATGAGTTTTCAGTGGGTTTATAGACATGGTGAAATTAATTCCTATATTTTCTTTCCAGGGATTCTTGCATTCGGTGTTAAAGAGTCGGCTGCTGTAAATAAGCTTTTCACAGCAGTTAACATGCTAGTGTTGCTCTTTGTTATCCTCTCTGGCTTCATTAAAGGGGACATCAACAACTGGTACAGATATGAAGATACTCTTCCAAATGGACATAAGTATGGAACCCCCCCCCCTTTTTTTTTTCTTTAGTATTTGTATTTCAGCTTCTGCTGAATTTTTCCAGCTGCCTGAATTTCTAACAGAGAACATATCCACTGTTTACAGGAACTATACAGCCCTGAATGAAACTAGCAGATATGGGAGTGGAGGATTTTTTCCTTTTGGGTTTGAGGGCACATTAGCTGGAGCAGCCACTTGCTTTTATGCATTTGTTGGATTTGACTGCATTGCCACAACAGGTATATTTGAGGAGGGTCAACAAGACAATTTTGTGTGAAATACAAAGCTGGTAATAATAATAATGCACTGCAGAAGGAAAGCAAAATTTTGATCATAATAACTTCAGAATATGTTCAAATTATCATTGTCAAGAAAAACACAAAGCCCTTTGGACACTAGCATATGCTTTACAGCATATACATTTTTGTAAAATAATTTATAGACATAGTACTACACCATAAAAATGCATCTAAGGAGCAAATAATGACATAAACCACATTAAGATATGTTCTTTCTTCAGGAGAGGAGGTTCAGAACCCTCAGAAGTCAATCCCACTTGGGATTGTGGCATCCCTCCTTATCTGCTTCCTGGCTTATTTTGGTGTGTCTGCTGCCCTGACTCTTATGATGCCATACTATTTGCTCAGCATTCACAGCCCGCTGCCTGTGGCCTTTACATACATTGGTTGGGGCCCTGCAAAGTACACAGTTGCCGTGGGATCACTATGTGCACTGTCAACAAGGTATAAAACATCATTTACCAGTTACAAACTCAAATACAATTCTGTTTGCCTTAAAATATTCCTTTGATGACATTTATAGTGCATACACTAAATGAAAATCCCTGAGATCATTATTAGAAATTAAAACAGACTCATAATTAACTGATTTGCTATATATGAATTATGTGTCTTTCCTGAAGCCTTCTAGGATCAATGTTCCCGATGCCTCGTGTGCTCTTCGCCATGGCCCGGGATGGACTGCTCTTCAGACCTCTCAGTAAAATGAGTGACAGACAAAGTCCCGTCATTGCTACATTGGCTTCAGGGGTTGTAGCAGGTATAATTGACTTTAGAAGAGATAATGAGTGTCACTGTATTATCTTTTTGTTCATTTGTATATATATATTTTTTACTCATTCCCTATTTTGATTTTGTTTTACTGTATTGAAATGGTTAGAATTTAAAAAACAAATTTTATTTGTTCTACTGCTCATACTTTAACAACAGTGGGAAGACTCCAATAAGTGACTGGCTAGTTAAGATGTGATGTATGGAAATGAATGTCAAAGGAAATTATGTAAGTTTGTATAAATTATGTCTTTGCAGCTATCATGGCATTATTGTTTGACCTCAAGTCGTTGGTTGACATGATGTCAATTGGAACCCTGTTTGCCTACACACTTGTTGCCATTTGTATTCTGATATTAAGGTATGGACCACCCCATGTATGTATGCATGGCATTATTACTCTAATCCTAGCGGCTGCTACAGTATAATGGTTTTTGAAAAAAGCTTACTTTATGCGTTGTGTCAGTGTTGTGCAGGAAAAAGACCCTCTGACAGGGCTATGAAGCACCTGTGATAAGAAACAGAATTAAATTGCTTGTACAACTGAATGAATATTACCACTGCCTTTTATGTGCACTACAGTATGCCGAGTAATATTTTTAGATATTCAGATAATTTACAAATTGGCTGTCTTATCAACCAAGTCAAAATAATGACTGATAATACTGCCATATTACTGTCATAAAGTGTGTGGGTACACAATTTAAGAAAGTAACCCACAGAGCATAAAGAAATTAAACAGAAGAATGATCCAGGATTTGCTTTTTCAAGCAATATTAAGATTGCACGTTTTTTTTTACTTTAATCAGTTGCTGATGCTTACAAAAGATCACATAATGTGTTGTTGCTGATTTGTGTTGGAGACATTACAATTAGACTGCAAAAAGAGGTCCAAATACATGGATGTGAACAGGAAAAAAATGGAATAACAATTGTTTAGTGTTTTTTTGAGAATACTATAAGTATTAGCAATTTGAACACCTGGTTTAAGCTACAATGTATAGGACTTTTTAATCACATTTCCTCAACTTCACAGGTACCAGACTGACCTCAGCGAAGATTCCAGTTTAAGCAAAGCAGAACCTTTTACCATTGGTGGGATACTGCGTCCTTCACCACAAGCCACTGCAAGGACATCAAAAAATGTGTCTCTCTTCACTGTTTTTATTAGTAAGTCATGGCCTTTGCATTGTACTGTTATTAATCTTATTTTTTGATCAATAAAAATTAAAGTATTGATTCTCCTCAGTCTTTTTAGCTGTTGTTCTCAGCATCTTCATATCTGAGGCTGTAGATTCCCTGCAGGCCCTTCAGTGGTGGAGTCTACTTTGCGTTTCTGTGATAGTAGCGATGCTCTTCCTCATCATCCTCGTCATCTGGAGACAACCACAGAATACAGCAAAAGCTGCTTTCATGGTATGAAAGCAGCTTTGTTTTCAGTGAAGACTGACTAATGAAAGCATAAAAATAGAAACAGAAATATTGCCAACCTGTAGCAGCATTACATGTATATCTTTTTATTTTTGGCTTCAAAGTTCTTAAGTGGGAAATTGAATATTTATTCTTTGATTTAATATCTTTTGCTTCTACTCTTTTATATCCCCAGGTTCCTTTGGTCCCATTACTTCCTATTTTTAGTACCTTTGTGAATGTCCATCTTATGGTTCAACTTGGATCAAACACTTGGATCCGCTATGCAGTGTGGATGGGAGTGGGTATGTGTGGAATATCTCCGGTACAACTATAAAACATAAAAATAATACATCTCTGGAACTGTCTGCTTTTATGAGCATGATCACTACTTTTTTTTCTTTTTTTACATTTTGAACAGGTTTAATCATCTACTTTTGTTATGGTGTTCGCCACAGTGTGCAGAAACAAAGGCTTGAAAATTCACACAATCACGTCAGTATTCACAGCATCACTGCCGCTATGGAGCAAAACACCAACCCTGGACAAGATGTATCGGGATAAATAATGTTACATGATTGGTTCAATGATATAAACTTAAAAGAACTGATTTGCATAAAACTCACAATGGTATTTGTCTCAGGAATTCACAAACTTTTATTTGGCAGCATCTGGCAGCACAAATCTTTATGCAATATTCTGCTTTGATATTACTGTTTTGTCTAAGGCATACTTCTTAGGCAAGAATGAGCAAAATTTTACAGGAAGACTTTGATGCAGCAAGTACTTCAAGTATAATTACATAATTAGAACTAGGTCTATGTACCCCAAAAAACAACATTTAGCTCATATATTAGAGTTAACTATTTTAAATAAACATGGATATTATGAACATTTTTTTCTGATTAGCATGCAGTGGCACTGACATAAAGACAGGCGGCGGCGCAGGAGGGGGCAGAGCTGAATATGCTTTGGAGAAAATTAGAGCCACAAGGCTGAAATGGTTTGGATATTTACAGAGGGGAAATAGTGTAAACACTGGACAAAGGAGGCTAGTTATGGAATTGCCAAGCAGGAGAAAAAGATGAGGATCACAGAGGAGATTCATGGATGTAGTGAAAGAGGACATGCAGAGGGTTGGTGTGAGAGGAGGGTGCTATTGATAGGGGTGCAAACACTGTGGCAACCCCTAAAGGGAGCAGCTGAAAATATGAATGAATGAAAATTTTTTGCAATTAAAATGTCACAGTTGGTCAAAATGATTGTATTTATGATACTCCAATCTCATTGTACATCCTGTATAGTGACAATAAAGGCATTCTATTCTATTCTATTCTATTCTATTCTATTATGTGAGAACTTATATTACTCATAATTACTTCACACTTAAATGGAATTAACCTTTTCTCTCTCTCTTTTTTTTAGTATATAAAGCACTGTAATGGCTGTGTACCAAACTCCAATATTGTGCTATTCAATGGCTTTTAATGTATTTGTATAATTTTATATTGTCATAAAAATGTGGTATACGTGAAATAAAAAAAACATTTTAAGTTCTGGTTGAGCTACTTTGCACTTAATGGCTCCCGTCTCCATATTTGCCGCCATAGTTTTCCACAGTAGATTCTTTTTTTCTCACATTCTTACCTTGTGACAACCTTTCTGAAACATGCCCATACACAGCCATGTTGCCAGCATGTTATGACCAAATGCCAGCTTTATTTACAACACGTGACCTGACAGGAACTAACCAAAGTTGTGCTTTGTTTGAGTAGGTACCATTTACATTGAGCACTGTCCAGGGCTCCATTAACCAACCAGAGGCCAGAGAGCTGTACGCTTTAGCCAATCGATCACAAGCTCTGTGAGGAAGCGCATTGTTCAAAAACCGAAACGCAGTCGGGACTCAGCTGTTGCTGAGAGAGCTTCGACATCGAGACGCAGAGGATTTGCGGAATTGATACAGTTTTAATTTAGTCAGGAACGTTGTTTCTTGTAATTTATCGTAAACAGTAAGCCAATAACTTACTGGAAACAGGTGTACATCGCAATTTCGACACTCCAGGTAAGTTGAATTAACCTCTACTTCATAAATGTGGGCCATACGACGTTAAACAGGAGCTACTTTATGAGATTCTTCATTGGCCAATTTAAGTCTGCTCTTAAGACCAACTTCTTTCGTTTGGCCTTTGATTAATTAGTATGAGCTGCTGTCTATTGAATTTTTTACTTTTTATTTTATTTATTTTATAGGATTAGATTATGCTTTTTTCCATTGGTTTTAATTGGGTATATTATTTATTTTTTGTTCGGATAATCTATGCATTTTATCGTTTTTTAATTTGTGTTTAACGTCTTAAAGTCTTAGATTTTTATGTAAATTGTATTTTTCTCTTGTCCTGACGTGTTTTATGTACAGCACTTTGGTCAGTGGTTGCTGTTTTTAAAGTGCTTTATAAATAAATTTGGCTTGGCTAGATGCGACAAAGCTGTAATTATAAGTTTGACTAAGATAATGCAAGTGTGCCTTTGCGCTAAATGCAGCAACATTAGCATCTATGTTTGTGTGGTTAGAGTGGCTACACGATTTTCCGAGTTAAAACTAGGGTGCAGCATCTCCTACTTAGCATTTACGTTAGTATTACTTCTAGTAGAAATCGTTGTGATTAAATTCATGTTAGCTAATATAAACAATAATTACCTGACTCTGAAGTGCTAGTAAAGGCTAGTCTTCATTTTTTGCATGCTGACTGCGACCTAAATTTTAGGTACTTGAATATTTAAAGGTGCGGCGTTTACCTTTGTTAGTTGCACTCAGTTTTGTGCCATCTCCTCTGTCGTACCTGTGAAGCACCAAGGGTGGCTTGCTGTGAGCAAGCAGTGAAAGACACATCAATACCAAACTGGTATTGTCTGGACAGGTGATAGCCTGGGAAATAATTTTCCTGTTTGACTACTTAAGCAGGCAGGCACAATTTGACTTTGAATGGTGAACAAGTCTTCATTCACCTGTCAGCTTGTTTCATCATGACACACCCATGTTTAGGCGTTGCCCGAACACTACTGGACAACAGGCTTCAGTGATGCCATTGCCATCGGCTTGTTATTATAAAGAACACACTAACATTCGTGTATGAACACGCTTATTTTTATTTCATTTCTTTATATTGTATATTGACAGTTTCCCATCATGAGCCTATATTCAAAGTAATAATTCAGGGTTACTTGCATGCATTCCCTGACTCAAATCCAAATTTGAAACAAGTTTTAAGTACTTCCTAGTGAATTACTTCATACTAATCAAAACTTGTCTCATCTTTAGAACAGGTAGAAAGGCATGGCGATGTCTTTGTCATCTCCATGTGGATGCCCCTTTGATGAGGAGGAGGAAATGCCTGTGTTGGAGTCTACAGCAGCAGAGCATGGCGGTCTGGCCAGACCACGTCTACCAGAGATCTCTGTTATCTCCCCAGGCCTGGACACCAGGCCATCCATTATAGGACCGGTAAGCGATGAGAAAAGGTATTTGTACCCAGTAGTGGTTTTATGTAAACACACAGTATGTCCCTAAGATGTAAAAAAACACATTGAGAGCAAATCTATATGAGATTTGTTGTTTGCTGGATGGTTTACGCCTTCCTGAATGATTGTTCTTCAGTCTAGCAGGATATAATTAGGCATTACAGTAGATATTGGTATCACAATAGAGGAAGGTGAAATATACAAACGCATCACAGTTTGGTGTCTTAGTTTTAGAATTCTTACACCCCTTAATATATTTCCATGCTGACATCAAAACATTAAGAAAGATCCTTCTGTGTTTAGAAAGCAGCAGTGAAGCCTCAAGGCTGTGATGAAGAGACCACTGAGAGGATCAAGGTTTTCCTGCGCATCCGGCCAATCACTGATGTAGAGAAAGTGAAAGGAGAAGAGCAGGTAAAGTCAACATTTTAATTTCCTCCAGGATAAAGGTGTCCATTTATTGCTTTCAGTGCTCTGTGCTTAAAGTTCTGTCTTTTCTTTTAGGGTTGTGTGGCTATCCAAGATGAAGAGACTTTACTGCTTAAAGCTCCAAATGATTCTCAGAACATGAGAGCAGCAGAGAGAGGCATCACGCCGAGTATTCACAAGTTCAGTTTCACAAAAGTAAGCAAGTCATATGTATACCCCCTTCACTTAAACATATTATTCCCAACCTGAAACCCTGTTCAGAAAAAGGACCAGTGGTGTTGAGAAAATAATATTTCAGGCAAGAAGTTTATCACTAGCACTGGCAATATTGCTGGTAAATTTGAAATTTCATTGTAACAATAAACGGGAAAGCTAGAGCAAAACACATCAGTGAAGATGTTTGTTTTTTGTTTTTGTTACTTATTTTTCATAGATTTTTGGTCATGAGACAACACAGCAACAGTTTTATGAGAGCACAATGAAGATGATGGTAAAGGATGTGCTTCGAGGAGAAAACCGACTCCTCTACACTTACGGCGTAACCAATTCTGGAAAGACTTACACCATTCAGGGTAAGATTTTTTTTTTCCCACCTACTGGTATTACTTAGACATATCAATCCCAGGATTTATTGTGATGTTTATACATTGTGTAATCACATCACATAACTTAAACCTTGCTTGTCAAACTTTGACCTGCAGGCAGTGGTCGAGAAGCAGGCCTGCTACCCCGGACTTTAGTGTCTCTGTTTAGGAAACTGCAGGGCCGTCTCTACGGTGCCCTGGACCTGAAGCCCGTCTTGTATCAGGATGTGAGGCAGCTTGGTCCCGGTGAGGTCAGGGTGGAGGAAAGCCGCAGAAACTCTCTGCTCAAAGAGGTAAACAGAAGCACAACTTTTAAATGTGTTACAGAACAGCAACAAAAAAGAACCCATGCATTTCCTTGCCACAGAGTCCTGAACACATTGTAGAAACAATGTAGAGATTAGGGAGCATTGGTACATAATGCTGCTCTAAGTGTTTGTGACTGCACTTTAATTATTTTCCATCTCATTATCCTTTTTCTTGCAAACTGCTACTCAGTTATATGTTAGCCTACAAATGATCTTTTTTCATGATGAATTAATGTTCCAGTTATTTTCATGTTAAGTGTAAAACAGTAACAAATGCTGATTGTTAAATGTCTGTTTATGTTACTAAAACTCTACAGTCCCAAAATTTACTGTAATATAACACTGATAAAATCAACTAAAAAGGGAAATATGAACTACCATGTCTGTCTTTTCACTGCTGAGGTCTCCTGTTTCTAACTTTACACATTTTTTTCACTCTTACTGTTGTAGTTAGAACATTTCTGTCACACATACTGCTATGTTCAGTGCAATCTCTCAAGAAATACGAACATTTACTTGTGTACTTGAGATGCCTGAGTATCCGTGCCACCAAAACACTAAAAGGAATTATGTGTCTGAAATGAACTCTTGTGCATTACAGGATGGGAATTCTCGTTGCACTGGTGCCACTACAGTCTGGGATAGTGGCATTGGAGGACTCTCTGCTACCAGTACCTTTGCTACTCAGCTGGAAGGTGAGGAGGATTCATTCTTAAATGGAGTAAATGTAACTTTTTTTTTTTCTGCCAAACACACCACATACTGTATGTAAATAAAGAATAGCTGGTGTACAATGAGTGCATGACACTATTCACAGTACATAACTACACAGAAAAGTGAATATGAGTGCTATTTGTGTAAAACAAACCGATATACAGTTAAAATACTGCCTTCTTTATATTAAACTAATTTAAAACATGCACAATTAATTTTTCCTTTGTCTCTGCAGACACTGACAGTGTTTGTCTGGAGCCGGACAGCCTTTCACACAGTGGAGAGGACGACCTGGAGGAAGGAATGCAGTTTTCAATCTGGGTGTCCTTCTTTGAAATCTACAACGAGTTTCTTTATGACTTACTGGATGCTTCGCCCTCCCAGCAGCCACGGAAAAGAGTTACATTGCGACTAAGTGACGACAGGCAGGGCAACCCCTACGTGAAAGGTAACGCTGGGCGATTCACAGGAATATAGTTAAAACTGCATCCAACTGTTTAATTATCAAAGTATGTATGTCAGCTTGAACTTCCTGAGGCTCAATCCCATTAGGCAGCCTCTTTCATCTAATATATGTTACGCTTCATCAGGCAGGAAATGATGTTTAAAAAACTGTAAATTGCTTATTTCTTTTTTCATGATCTTTTGTTTCCTTTTTCTGAATTCTACCTGCAGTCTTTTCACACTTTTGCATTTGTGTGATTGCAACAACGCACCAGCGTTTGAAACACTGTGCAAAAGATGGTTAAGGCTTCAAACAATTAGCTTTATTTTTTAGCTTTGTTTACATGGTTCCTGTATAATGGCATATATACACTGATGAAGCTTAACATTATGACCACTTACTGGTGAAGTGGATAACACTGATTATCTCCATCATGGCATCCACTAGTGCATGGAGCAAGTGACCATGCAAGTTGATATGTTAGAAGTAGGAAAAATGAGCAGCGTACAGATTTTACTGAGTTTAACAAGGGCCAGAGTGACTGCTAGGCAACTGGGTCCAAAACTGCAGCTCTTGTAGGGTGTTCTTGATCTGCAGTGGTCAGTATCTATCAAAAGTGGTACAAGGAAGGAACAGTAGTGAACCAGCAACAGGGTTCAGGCCAAGGCTCATTGATGCACATAGGAAGTGAAGGCCGGCCCGTGTGGTCCGATCCAACAGAAGAGTTACTGTAGCTCAAATTGCCAAAAAGGTTTATGTAGTTTCTGATAGAAAGGCATCAGAATACACAGTGTATCACAGTTTTTGTATAGGGCTGCATAGGCGCGGGGTGCCCATGCAGCCCCCTGTCCACCACAGAAAGCACAAAAAATGAGCACGTGAGCATCAGAACTGGACCACGAAGCAATGGAAGAAGGTGACTTAGGGCAGTGTTTTGCTGGGAAACCTTGTGTCCCGCCATCCATGTGGATGTTACTTTTGCACATACCACCTAGCACTTAAGCATTGTTACAGACCATGTATACCCTTTCATGGAAATGGCATTCCCTCATGGCTGTGGCCTCTTTCAGCAGGATAATGTGACCTGCCACAGACAAACAAGTCCGATGGAGGCTCCATCTCGCAACTTAAAGGAGTTAAAGGAGCTATTGCTAACATCTTGTTGCCACAGCATACCTTAAAGTGGTCCAGTGGAGCCTTGACCACTCAGGATTGTTGTGGCAGCACAATATTAGGCAGATGGTCATAATGTTATGCCTAATCTGTGTAATATGCTATAGCTGCTTCACATACATCATATTGTGCTTCTTCTTGTTGTATCAGACCTGACCTGGATACAGGTCCGCAGCGCTGAAGAAGCCTGGAGGATTCTGAGAGTTGGACATCGCAACCAGAGCTTCGCCAGCACTCACCTCAACCAGAACTCCAGTCGCAGGTAGGAGCATAATAAACGCTTGCCTTTCTATTTAGATGTCAACTTGCTGCATCTCTGATCACAAATGTGTCATTTAAACAGCCACAGCATCTTTTCTATCCGCGTCCTGCACATCCACCCTGGGGAAAATTCAGACCAGGCCATGCACATCAGCAAGTAAGTTCACCTTTAATTTAGGGCTGCAACTAACGACTATTTTGATAGTCGATTAGTCATCGACTATTGAAACGATTAGTCGACTAATCGGATTATAAATCATATAATTATGAAATGACACTTATTTAACTATCAGCTTTTACATTTCAGGTTATATAAAATGCATACCTGTCAAGTCTCCCGTTTTGCCCGGGAAACTTGACAGGTATTTTACCCCTCTGTCCAGCCGTCCTCCCGTTTTATTATTTTCACGTAAATTTCCCGTATTTTAATATAATAATTTTAAAACATTATTCCTGCCGCTCCAAACTGAACTCTGTCAGTAGCCTCGCGAGAACTGCCACCTGAAGTAGCCTGGATGGCAGTTCTCGCGAGGATAGTGCAGACAGCGGGGTTGAGCACAGTGTTGCCAATTTAGCGTATTTTCAAACCCC
>VUQK01010219.1:45099-61891 GCA_015106715.1 Bujurquina vittata | reverse complement strand
CAGGGGGACGGAGCTTTTTGTTGGTTTGTTTGCCATCCCAAAACGAGTGGAAAATTTTTTTTTCTTCCCCCCCCCCCCCCCCCCCCCCCCCCCCCCCCCCCCCCCCAAACAATTTTAATGTTATGTCACGGATGTCACACTGCTGTTTGACTGCGTGATGAAAGAAAGCACTGCTGAGAGCACTTTGATGGCTCAGATGTAGCCGGCCACTTTGAACCAGTTTCCAGTCAAAAGTTGGACCCGAGAACTTTTTTGGTCCAAAGAGAATCTTCTCATAAACTTTAGTGGCTGCAAAGGTGAACCTTGACACAAAGTTACACTCACATGGGCCAAACCAAATGAGATTGCTTCCTTCCTGAGACAACGTCTGATTGGTTGCATTAGAAATCGTAAGATAATTTCACCCACCTTTCCCCTAAATAAATATTTCCAGGGCCGTACTGATGGATGCATGCAGGCTGCCTCACCCCACAGTAAGTGTAGCATGTTCCCCGGCATACAAAGGTAAATAAAGCCCACAGTGCTCTCCTCATTCATGAGCCCAATTAACATACTTTTAGGTTTTCATTAATGTGACACTTAAATAACATAATCTTATATTAAAGTAAAAGAGACACACACCCACATTAATCATAGCCAAATACATACAGCACAACAACTGAACAGTTCCTATTAGTTTTTGCTACATTTTAGATACATAAAGTCTTGGGCGTATAATTTGGAAGACAAAGTACCAACAGATGCTGACAGAAAGCTGATGCCAACCTTAAAAAGAACAAAAAACCCCACTCTGATCTGAAAATGTTTTTAATTTTTTAAAAGAAGGCTTAATCAGTCAGGAGTATGATAAGCTTCTAAATGTCCTGCATCTTCCCTTTCATGTAGTCCTAAATCACATCCCCTAAAAATGTCTCTGCCACAGCAATCACAGCTTAAACTAAAAGCAAAAAATTAGCACGAGATTGGAGAGGGATTCAGGACTGAAGTCAAGCACAGGGAAGTTAAATCTTACAAACAGGCTGTAATACTGCACAGTAAAACTGCAGTAGGCCTCCCAAAAAAAATACTGGAAATAATCAACACAGGATCCTTTTCATAAGACCCTCTGAAATCATCCGCCTCAAACTGAACTGAAACAACCTGCTAACCACTGCCACAGTTACAAACTGCAATCCAAACTTTCACCAGCTGATTTCATTAATGTGAACTAGCTGAGCCAAAGGCAAAACACAATTTGCTAAATTACTGCATTCACAAAATTAGAAAACATACAGATGCGTTTTCAGGCACTATACTTTGGTCGGACTTCTGCACTGAGCATTGACAAAATAATAGCCATGTTTGTTCCAGAGCAGACGGGATCTACAGTCAGACCTGCCACTACCTGTCACAGCAAGCTGCTCCCACAGATCACACTCTTTCAATCCCCATGAAACGCATGGTTTCAGAAATACATGTGTAATTAAGAGATCATTGCAATTCCTGATCTTTTTTTTATATTAGACGAGTGAGACCTGTAACCCTGGAAACCTAGAGAATGGAGAAGAGGCTGTGAAAGAGTCCATTTTGAACCAAAACCATTATCTTTTTTTTTTTGGTCACTAAATCGAACCATATGGCAAATAAAAACACAACCCAAAACTCAAAAAATAAACTGGAACTAAGTAACGAACCTACAGCCACTAAGTAACGAACCTACAGCTTGAAATGGGAGATGAATCCCTGGATCAGGGGCTACAGATCAGCCCTGATCCACTCCTCATGCAGACTTTGTCAAACTTTTAAACTGAAAGTTATTTAAAAATGAAATTTATTTGCACGAGAATCTCTCTACAATAAAATACGTTTCCCTAGAAATGTAACAGAGTCTAGTTTAGTTGCGTGACATCGTAATTTTTGGAAGATGAGACGGGGTACGTCACAGCAGAAGGCGGCTGGTTTAATAAACTGCCATCACGTCTTTGCCTTCAGCAACACTGTTCATGCCGGTGCCTCGCCACATGAACCTGGGACAGTTAAAGCAAAGCAAAGCGTGTTTACAGTAATACAGTGAGGACATGAACTCGTTTTTCGATTTTCAGGGCTCTGTGTCTCCGTGCAGTGATTCAGGCATAAGCATGATATTGGCATTGCTGTGGCCCTATTATTATTATGCGTAACATTACATAGCCATATTGACTGCTCATTGTATATGTTGCTTTTTCAACTGTAAATCACTAGGGTTTAATTACCTGCAAATTAACTGCTGTTTCACTATCTTGCATAAGATTATCCTGGTCATGATGAAATGCCACGAGGGAGGCTGTTCTGATGGGAGGATTCGAAGACGCAGAAAATAGAAGATGCCACTTTGTTAGTCTGATAGCTGCAAGGAACGTGACGCCTGTCGGCCAAATCGCCCTCGCAATGCAACTTTCAAACACTGCAGGAACGTCTCATAATTCCTGTCACTTTTTTCAAGCTCAACATGAGCTGAAGTTCAATCGTCACTCTACTAGCTTTTTCATCTACTGTCCATAGCCGCAGCAGGCCGCAGTGTATACACACAACAATGTGAGTGGGGCAATTTGCTACACTGCATTTAACTCAAGTGGTGTAAAACACATTGACCCGACAGTTGGGCAGAGTAAGTCTGTGCGCAGTAGTCGGGAGCAGTTTGAAATGGTCAGCCTCAATTTTTCTCCATCAGTGTAGATTTTTTTTTTTTGTGCCTGATGGCCAATCAAACAAAGGTTTGGAAGGCCAGGGATGCTCTTTTAGGGCAAACTGCTTGATGAAGCCCACTTTGACATTCAATTTATGACACATTTTCGGACCAATTTCGCTGCCTCAATGGTCCATTTTGTTTTGCACTTGTTTTATTGTATTTTGTTCACATTTTTGAGCAAATTCTACTTAATGCCGAAGACATTTTCATTGGTCTCAACAGACCGATTATTATCCAGTGAGCCCTCCTCCCAATGCTCGATTTTGGTTTATGTAGTGCGTGTAAACCTTCAAGGAAACAGCTGAGCCGGGGACATGCAGCTCTGCATACACAGTGGGTGACGAGAGAGACCCAAGGGAGTTTATTTCCCAGTTCCTTCTTGAAGACAAATGCGGGCTATACCAGCTGTGGTACTTCAAGTCATAGTTAACCTTGATGGCATACAGCAATGAATCATTTAGCCTAATATAATTAGTAAACATAAGTGGGTTCTTCCCCGGTAAAAACTCATACCATTTGCCTGCTTTCCCCCCTTCATATATCTCCCTTCTCCTGAGCTTTGTGAACACCAGGATGTAGTCGGGGAGTTTTCACGATAATTCCTCACTTGTCCTCATAATTTCATCTTCAGCTTTAGGTTCTAGTTTTGGGTTTCTTTGGAACATGTCTGCATGCTGCCTGTCTGAGTTTCTTTTATTCATGTGTAACTTCAAATTGCAAAAGATTGCAGTACCTTTAATTTTACTTATACTCAGTGCCCTTGGGGCTGTTGACATTGATATCCTGTTTCTTTTTGACTGTTTTTATGGCCTCTTTAACATGCGTCTGTCCCTGAAACTTTTGAATAAGGACACTATCTCAAGAAGTTGTTTTGTCATTTTATGACCTTGTTATAGTTATCTAAAAATAGAGGCCCTTGCTATGGCCTTGAAAAGTTGAACTTTGAAATTCCCAAATCTTCTTATGCTCGTTATCTTATTTTCATTTACATAAATTGGAGTCAAGATTGCATCCATTGCAAGCATTAGGATGGCTTGAACTGACAGGATCTCATTCCCACTTTTAAATATGGTTCTGGACAAGTAATGGGACGAACAGCCATCTGAGCAGGATCGTTAGATCTGATGGTTGCCTTGCACGGTTGTTAACAGCCAAATAATATGAGGCCATTTCAGAGGACCAGGTGCATTTAGTACAAACACTGTTCTCTGATCTCCATATTCTCAGATGATGATGCTCAGCAGAGCTTCGTGAACAAGAGGATGTGGTCGGGTAGTTTTTCGTGATAATTCCTCACTTGTCCTTTTTCATGAATGCCAGTTAGCGGCTGCAAAAAATATATTGTCGGTATAAATTCAATTTAAATTCAGTTTTATTTAAATAGCGCCAAATCACAATAACAGTCACCTCAAGCCACTTAATGCTGCAAGGTAAAGACCCTACAGTGTGTGAGCTAAACCCCCAAAAGCCAGTTGGTCCCCTTTGAGCAAACACTTGGCGATGGTGGGAAGGAAAAACTCCCTTTTTAATAGGAAAAAAACTAGGCTTCAGCAAAGGCAGCCATCTGCCCTGACCAGTTGGGGGGTGTGGGTAAAAAAAGGAGACAAACACACAAACTCAGTTTTTTTTCCCTTTTAAGCTGTCAGCGACACTGTGCTTTTATTGTATCCATGTTAAATTTTTCTTGACTTGAATTCAAACTTGCTCATGAAACATCGTCACAGCCCGAATGCAGCGTTTACAGTCCAACGTCCTTACTTGGACTTTGTTTTCTTTGTGCATCAAGTTACCAGCAGAGGCAGGCAGATCATAGGATTTTTGTTGTTTTTACAGAGCTTTAAAAAAAAAACTGCAGTTATCTTTGAAACGAGGGAGAAAATCCAGCCGGTATCAGGGAATTAATATTGCAGAAAACGAGCACTGAAACGGATTCAAACACTCTCAATCAATATGAAATGAACAATTTTTATTTTGAGAATATGAAATAGTTTTTTTGCCGTTGTTTGTTAGTTTTGGCTCTTTTACCGGTTAAATCTAAAATCCAGGGCTAAAGTAGTTTAATTAGTGCTTCCCGTGTGAACTCTGACACATCTTACATAATAACAATCTAAGACAATGAAAATTATATTGTTGGTTTTTACAACTATGATTTATTCAGGGTAGTTTAAAGTTGAAGGAGAGCTCTCCTTACTTTTAGACTCCCTGCAGTTGTGATTATGGCCATGCCCAGGGTGTTTGCTGAACCATGGACTGGAGATCTGAACATGGAATTTACAGAAGCAGGAAACAGACCAATAAGTAGCCAGTGGCACGAAAGCAACCATTGCAGTCAGTGATGTCACATTTCTTTAACAAAGAAAATAAATATAAATACATATAACAGTAACTGGTAAGAAATGTAAGGATACAGAAAAGTCTGTGTGCCACAGAACTCCTGGGTGTATGCCGTTAAATATGCAGGATTAATGCATGAACTATGGCCATCAATATAAATGCACCCTTACTTCAACTAACCACTTTACTTGGATTTTTCTTCTTTGCTATCTAAAAGGAAATCAGATATGGGAGGATAAGGCAGAACAGCATAAGAAAAACGGGCTCGTGCTCCGTTGTGGCACCGAGCAGACAAGAATACATCAAAGTAGAATTTGTAAGGATAATCAGTACAACACCTGCAAATTGTCATTAGCTTCTGCAGCCATGTGAGTCACCTTAAAAAAATTGCTACACGCACACTATGAAATGTCGGACACAAAGGGGCGTCTGTTGCTGTGCTCCCGAGAGGAGAAATACTATCCTGTGTCCGGGGGGCTCAAGTGCATAATTTCACCCTCAATCTCACTCCTCGAATACTTTGAGTGATTCTGACTTTCAAAGCTCCACGCAGGTGTAAGATTCCACACGCTTAAAAAAATAAACCCAACTTTTTAGAGAAAAACTTCAACATGCAGTCAAACATACAGTTCCCGTCTACCTGACGTGAGATCAAATGTTTGTTGGCTCATGTTTCTCTTCATTGTGAAATCTACAGAGAATAATATTAAGTTTAAAAAATGAACCTCTTTTTTCCTTCTGCATCTCTGTGTTTACCCACTGACGTGGGCCCGGCCGCGACCCGGCATCAAAGTTAAATTCTTGAGGTGTGCTTTTTTTTAAGGAACTGAAACCACCGAGGTGAATTCAGCTGGGAACTGCTATGCATCGCAATTTTCAGGCTCTTTAGTCGTTTAAAAAGTCCTCAGCTTCTTCAGTGTTTTTAGGCACTTGTCACTTCACATTTGTGTTGATTTACCGACTCACAACAAACCCCGTGAAGCTTTGTGAAAGCACTAAAACAGACGGGCTTAGAAAAAGAGTTCTATTTTTAAAGTCAGGTTAGGCTGACAAGGCCGCAGTTTTTTTAACGTCAGTTTTATGCAGGTCCAATTAGAATCATTTGGCACAAAATGCACAAAAGACGGCTCTGATATAGTGCTGCCAATGTAAATTTACATACTCGTGGCACTGAGGAAGAAGCCTGATATTCCAAAAAAGAGCTGCTACGCTTGATCAGCTGGTCATTTGGTAACACCACATGCTTTTGATTTTTACAGTGTCCTCGACTTGTCACACAAAGTCTGGAGCTGGTGCGTCAACATTGGAAAAAGGCGAGGGCGCGTGCGTGCGTGCGTGCGCGCGCGTGTCTGAGCGAGAAAAAAACCAAAGTGTGCGCGTACTGCTTGGCTTTCATGTCCAACGGTGTAATCGTGACAGCTAGCCATTAGCTCTATATGTGATAAATCACAGGATGACAGACTGCAGCTTCAACTGAACATCATGCTCCAGACTGGATAATTCACCTCTGCCTTTGTTGCTCTCACAGCTTCGAAGATGAAAAAGCAGGTGGGTCACACACTGTACGAATTAGGAGGAAAAACTAAGAGATGACAAACAACCAAATATCACAGACGGCAGTTTTTACTTTATTGACGCACTGATCAATTTGATGTCCTTGGCTGTGCAAAACAGGTAAATGCTATACTCCTGTCCATTTAAATAATGGATCCATCATTTAAATGGATGTGACATCCTCTCCATCGCCGTGCTCTTCCCACTGATCAAAGAGGATGCATCCTTCCCCCATACGTGCTATAATTTTCCCTCCCTAGATGACAGTACAGTTCCTACAACAATTATTACTTGAAATACACAATATCCCCCCGGAAAACTCCGAGGGGAATGAAGCATTTCATTGTTTGCTCTCTGTCATCCTTCTGCCCCTGAACACTGCCAACATTAGTTCAAACACAACAATCGGTTATAGAATATAACAAGGTCCAAGCACAACTTTGATGTCATCTTTCTTTCAGCCATCTGTCCCTTGGAGAATAGCCGCACATTCGGTTCACAATGAAATGACAACTAAGGCAAAAAGACAAGCAACAGATTTTTCATTTGTGACCACAAAGGGAGGGCTGTTCCCCTTCTTATCATGCAGAGAACCAGTGCTGAGACTGCTTCTCAGAGCTCATCAGCACGACAAAGACAACTGAGAGAATGCAGCCCTGTTCGACAAAGGTTAACCTCGACGGGACCTAACAACTTCAGACTTCTCATTTGATGTTCACTCCAAGCACTTGCCATAGAGGACAGAGGGCCCCCGGATTCCCCTGGCTTTAACCTCTCATATCAGAGGTCACTCATCCCGCTACTACCAATGGAGGCACTTGTGAATTCTGTGCTGTGTAATCCCCCCACATACACAATCGTCTCCTAATGTTCAGGTTGCCTAAAGCATGTCTTGAGAAAAGCCGTACAACCAACAGAGACGAGAAGCACTGCAGCAGCCTTTCTGAGTTTAGAAACAATCCTAAAACGTTCCCTCTGACAGGGCGACGGCACCTTTTAATACCAACCGCTCACTTATCAAAAAATGGGACTTTTAGAGGGGAAAATTGTTCACATTCTCCTGTTAGACATCAGCTCAGGTTGGTTTAGTATTAAGAAATTTTACAGTTCTTTGGTGTGATTTTGTTCAAAATTAGACATCATTATAACACCAAGGAAATCTATCACTGTAATGCAGCATGAGGCCAAAAATCTACTATCAGCATGCTGTTCTCGGAGGTGTGTGTGTGTGTGTGTGTTACTCTTACAACTTGCCGAGTCTGAGCGTCCTTCACTAGCAAATGTTTGTATGCTGTGTTACATTCAAATGAGGGCCTTTCTTTGTTCACCTTAGTTAATTCAGTTGGATCGGCTGTGACCCTGTGTGATAACCCAGCTCCGAGGGCTCGCCCCTCCAAACTTAATAGATTAATAAAAACTCAAGAGTGAAATTGTATTCAATTTAGCTATGTTACACTTACACTGGTTACATTGTGACTTGTTTTTTGCATAGATATAATGGTGAGAAAGACTAAGGGGCACTCCCTGAAAGAAAGCCCGGTTGTTACTAGTATTATTAGTTATTAATATTATTACTATTATTATGCTGCAGCAAATCAGCTATGCAGTATTCCCTAGGCCTTGCTCCATGCTTCATTTAAAAGCTGCCGACACAATTCACTGAGCTGGTGCTGCTACCACACTGAAAGGCTCCTGCAAAGTTGAAATATGGACCCACCTGTGTTTAAAAAAAGGAGGGTGGGGGTCCAAATTCCAGCCACTTCAAATCCATTCATTTGCTCCGATGGCTTTCAAGACAAATAAATAAATGAATTGTAATGTAATGTCGCAGCCTGCTCTCAGAGGCAGTCACTGTACAACACAAGCTTACAGTCATGCATCAGAGTATTTTAATCTACCTAAATTCAGCCCTTATCCGTGCACATCCTTATTTATGTGCCTACCTCCCATCATTCAGGACGCGCTGCAGCCATTCCTAATCCTCAGCCTGCCAGGAAAGGCGAGTGTGGACTTTTTGATCCTTTGCTCGATGTCAAATGTACCCGGTGCGATGTTAAGGCGGTTTTGCAAAGCCTCTGGGCTGCTAAAAGCCGAGGAGCAGGTAAAGCTACCGTGCCGCACCGCTCACGAACCCCCCCGTTAATCTGTGCCAGCGCAAGAGGCACATTTGCAAAGAGCAGCGCAATAAACGCGATGTTCAAAAGAGCACAAAAAGCTGGTTCTGCTCCGCTGCTGCTGCATGATGTTTGTGCGCCGCTCACCCTGTTTTCTGCAACACTGGCAAAAAATGTATATCTGTGAAATTAACCTTACCATTCTGAAGACACGTCCAACGCAGCAGGCCTGTCCCGTTGACTCTTTTAGTCTGGAATGCTCCCCAAAAAGCCCTTATGCTGCTACTTCGCCGCCGTCTTCTTCTTCTCCTTCCCTCCCTTTCGTTTTGATAGTAACCGGAGTATTTCCACTGTGCACGACACGGTACGGCTGAAATCCTCCTCCTCCTCCTGCTGCTGCTGCTCCTCCAAGGTGCCGCCGCTGCTGCTGCAGTTGCTTACAGCGCTCTCAGAGACGCACGCATGGATGAGAAAGGCAGCCGTCCAACATGCACATTTACATGCACAGCCCTAATTGAACGTCTTGCAAATCCGCAGGGAGAAATATGTTAAACCGTCCCCGAGCACGAAGCGGGAGATACGGTGACACGGCAGCCGATGTGCGGGGGAATGGCAAACTGCGCGGTCCCTCACGATTTACAATTACGAGTTTGGAGCATAGACGAGTGCGCGACTGTGCGTGGTCGCCCCCTTCGGTACGGGCTACAGCCGGTATGTGTGCCCGTTTCTCTCCTCGGAAAATATAAAAAGCGTGCACGGAATTCAAAGTGTCGCCCTTATGTTATTTACCTTCGAGCCATTATTTCCCACCCTCCATGAAACACCTTTCCACCTAAGAAACAAATTAGGGGGACAAAATCATTTATTTAAGGAGTAGAGTCTTCCAAAACATGATTATGACTTAATAAGTATGACTGATGTCCTCCTATTAAGACATTCAGCCAAAACTGTGACTTGTAGCATCATTTTTATTAATTACAAAGGTCGCAATCAATCAGATAGAAGTTAGTGTTGCACAGGGTGCCACACTGAAAATGCTCATGTGTAACAGTGCTTTGTTGTGTTTGTTTTTTAGCTTAGCTATTAAAATTTAGTCTATAAGGAGACACTAAATAAACGTACTTACTATTCATCAAATCAATGGGATGAGAATTAAGAAACATTAAGTTGTGATTAAAAGGGAAAAGGCAGCCAAAATGCAGTTTTTTGTCACAACTACTGCTGCTGTGATGAAACTGAATGGTGGCAGCCACTCCAGCTGTGGCCTTTCAAATCACTGGTAGTGATCAATGGATAACTGTTGTTTGACCACTTTGTGAGTTGTTGATGAATTTTTAAGAAGAAACAGCAACAAGTGAAGTGTTCAGTGAAATGAAACAGATTCAAACCTTCACATACTTTTTTTTTTTTTAAGTGTACTCGTATAGTTGCACAACTCAGTTTGCAACATTTGCCAATGAGCTCACATGTTTTCCTCAACCTGTGCTGAAACCACTGACTCTCGGGTTCGGCGGGTTAACGAGGAGACCGTCTGTCTTTTTTTTTCCATCTGACAAGACTTTTGTCTGGCCAGGTTCTGATCCTGAATCCACTGCCCTGTGCTTATCTCAGATTCCTAGTTTCTCCTCCTTGGTTAAAAAGACTGGTCAAGAGTTCCTGGCCCTGGAAGTGTGTTTGGTCACCCAGAGAACAAGAGAGAGGCCATGTGTGGCCTTTAATTCACTGCATTGTCTGCCAAAAGCTAATCTTGGCCAGGCTCAGAGTCTTACTGCTCACGGGCTGTGAATGGATGAGTGAAAAGTTAAATATGCTTTCAAATGTAAAACTGAAGACCGGCCCGGCATTGTGGTTTGTGTCATTGTGGGAATGAGAGATTTGCCGTTGACCCAGGCAACAGGAGGAAAGAGACGCTGCATGTTTGTGTTTGCATGCGGTGGGCTGTAATTCAATAGCAATACTTCGATTTTCATGCTGCTCCATGCGTAGAAAAAGAAAGCAGTGGTTCACAGTGGTAGTCTTTACTCGACCATCAAACAGAATTGATGGCGTACCGTATACGTCACCCAATCCACATTGTTGGAGCTCCATGTGTGACCTTCAGACATACATGTGTTGGTGTGGTTTGGTTCATGCTCACTGCTCTTGTAACAATTCTGCAATGCAATAATAATAGGCAGGCAGATCCAGGAAGCTATTCCCACCAGGAGCTGGTAGAGGCCAAAATCTGAGCTAAAAGATAGCCAGTACCAGAGCCAGGCTGCCAGACACATGACTACCCTGCTTTTACCAGCTCAACAAACAACTGTTAACAACTTTGCCATATCAACTTTAAAAGGTGTGTGAAACAAGCTGTTTAAGCCTCCCCCCCCTTAATATAGCACACTTTCTTTTGATTGGCTGTTCTTGGAAACCACAAGGTTTAGACAGGAGGTGGGAGCCCACTGACACAGTGATCTTGCTCCATATATAAACGTATGAAAAATTGCCGGCATTTGCAGCGGTATGAAGGTAGGTCTTACGGTTCAGTGACTGAAATACTTGAAACGTTCATGAATGTTGACTGTTACGTGCATCAAATATATGACTAATGATCTAAAACTGGGCAGCAGCAAATAAACAAATGAATACATGCATAAATAAAAATAATTCAAAGAAAAAAATGTAGCATACAGAATACAAGTGATTATTTTCTCAGGATTAAGATAAATGAAATATACATGCCTGATACACTAAACTGGTGCTTGTGAAATAAGATATACAAAAACAGAGAATATGTTCTTATGCAATGCAGGATTTCTTATCACAGCTCTGCAGCTTTATCTTTCTTGTAACTCCAGATGGAGACAGCAGTACCTGTTCTGAGGAGTGACAGTCATGTAATGTGAATGTTAATGGTTGTCTACTCTCATAATCAGCGTTATAATTAGAACATGCTCTGCGTATGGTTGGAGACAGTAAAAAAAACAATCTTTGAAACGTCTTACAGGAAATCCATGTCTGGTTGCTGACATCAGACGGCGGACTTATGAAACATCAGATCAATAACTCAATCAGCTGATCGGTGTCCACAACAGAAATTCTGAAGCGTTCAAAGCCACGTGGCATTGGGCACCGTTGTTAATCACTCGCATAAATGCAACAATTCATTTCAGTCTCTTTGCTAACCGCTCAGTTGTGATATAACCTTGTGAGATTTCAGTCTGCAGCAGTTCTTCTAATATCAAAGAGAAAAATATGTTAGCTTTTGAATTAAGGCTCAGTGCTGTGACTCAAATTATATGCCCCATAAAACTCCTAATTAGGGAATGTTCAGCTATGCTGTCCTCTTACTTTCCCATTTCTCTTCTAATGAACAAAAGGAAATCATTGGAAAACATGGGCACATTGTATGTGCTTTTCCATTCTTGGTAGCTGTAATACTGTAAAACTGTGTGGGGGGGGGCATTTTATTGTAAAGCATCTTATCAGTCACAGCAGAACACATGAATCACAAAATATTCAAAAATATTTTGAATTGGACCAAAAAAGCTTTTTGCAGGAAGAAAGCTCAATAAAAACGGTGGCTACAAAGAAAAGTCGTCATCACCGTTAATGTGACGGACTTCTATTTCGACTCAGCTGTTTCCTTTTATTTACACTCACAGCAAGCGACTAATGAGAAGATGCTTTAGAGCTACACGGTAGCCCTGTGGCCACTGCGTCTACATGAAGCAGCTTTAAAGTCACCACCTAAACTTCAATGGACTTTAATGCTACGGCCAGCTTTCCGAGTCCTCGCAGTCGACCACCAGGTGTAAATTAGTTCTAATTTTAACATTCAGAAGCTTTCGTGCTACGCTGGAAAAGGTTAGCAGTTAAAGGACTTGAGGCATCTTAAGCTTGATGAATTCAAAGCCCAAATTATCGATAAATGTGTCTCTTCTACATTCAGACTCATCAGTGTCACAGCCTACAGAAAGTCTGCGGGCAGGATTACAGTTATTATGTTATTGATTGCTTCAGTTAACTTCTATTTATTTATTTTCCTCAGTTTCGTTCTGCTACACAAACGTGTGACGCGGCATCGACTGCAGCACAGCAGCGCCGTCTCTGTGAGAACAGCTTTATTTATTCTGAATCACCTTTCCAGCTCATTGGTCTTGATTCGGGTGCACATTTGGACCTAAAATGTTTGCTAAATTACCATCAGAGCAACTTTAAATCGTGATGAACCTGCCGTTATTCTTTAGTTTTATTCCTGAATTGGCCACTTAAGAGCGACGCGGCCTGCTGACTTTTCTAAATTCAAACCCTGTTTCGGGTTTGAATTTCAATTGTCCTTATTGCCTCGTGATTGCCACTTTCAGAGCTACTGAGGAAAACAATTTTTAGAACCTTCTCCCCTTTTTGATGGTCTCTCACCATCATGGTGTTGACAGCAAGTGAATTACTACTCCCAGTTTGTTTGCTTTCAATTTTAGCAACCCAGTTTGAGGATTTTCTCGTCAAATTACCGAGCCGAACCCTGCTTCAATCACAACTTTCTCGCGTGGCAAACTTTCACTGCAGTTCTCATGCTTGTCAGTTCGAAGCTATCTCCCTCAAACTGTAATAGGATCAGGGCTCTGAACTGCTTCCACATGATTGATGAAAGATTAAAAGGATTGTTGAGATTGAAGGCACATTTAGCTCCCTACTGAGGTCCAATTTCTCGTCCTTGTGCCGGCAGTAGGGCTGCTACCATGCAGATGAGAAGATCACTGCAGTGAATGCCAATAATGTGAAATGGTTGTGAGAAAGTCTCGAGGACATGGAAACCGGGATAAGCGGGCAATCATTTTAAATCTCACTGTTCTCTTTCCTGGGAAGCTGTGGTGTCAGTGATGTCATGGAGGTGAAGGGAAAAATAGGAATGCCAGAAAGATTATTAAGGGAAAGAAAAGAAAACTCAAGCTTTCAAACGGTCAAAAATTTACACAACAACAGTGTTGATCTGAGCTGTTATTGATTACTTCACACTTGATTGAAGACAAATGTGCTTACACAAACACAATTATCACCTTTTCCTTCTTGAAGCTCTAATCTGTGCGTCCTAGCTCTCCCCTTCATACATAAATATAATTATTCATTATTGCATTATTCAGTATACGTGCTCCTCATGAGTTGTTTTCTGTACTGTTAGAGCTCCCCATAATAAATACATTTAAGATTTGTCCACTACAGGAATGAACTTTGCTACATTTTGTCAGCTGTCAGTTATTTCCGCCCACAGGGCGTTCACATCAAGTTGGATGTGACGGAGCTCCGTAATTACAAGTAATACTGAATCAAAAATTAGGAGCTGAATGATACGAGGCACTAAATTGTTATTTTTTACAGAGTAGGAAGTTCTCAGCTGCATCATCCAGTTATGTGGGTTGTGACACAGCCTGAGCGCCCTGAAGTGTCACAGAGGCACTGCTTTGACTGAAGCACTTCTAATCCATTTATTTACTCTTAAAGCTGCGGAATATTTCACTTTACGTCTCTGTGAACACAGCGTGTTTGATGAAATGCAAGAAGGGCACGTTTTACCCTTGAAACTGTGGCGTTCGTGTGTCCTGAGCCACTATTTCACGGATGCATATGATTGGTGGTGACCGACAGCGATAACGACTGCACGTCTGTCAGAATCACGCTGCAGCTCGGTGCCCTGACCGTGCTGTCTCAGTATGAGCTGAAGTGTGCTGTCAGGGTATAGGGTCAATTTACCAATTCAGCAGTGCATTAAGTCATTGCCTAAGCTACTCACCTCTACTGACAATTATTAATATGTGACCCTAAGCATAAAATAGCTGCAACATGTCACCAGAGACACCTTCAGAAACAAGTGATTTGAAAGGTGCTGCAGCTGATGCCCTAATGCATGTAAATATGATGGACGCTGCACAGCCGATGAATTATAAAGTAGGCTCACTTTGCAATATATTACACACATCTCATACACGGGGGAACACGGGCGTGCGTCATCCTAAACTGTAAGTAGCGGAACAATAATTTTTTTTGGGTTATCCAATTTCCTTCAATTGCTGAAGAAAACTGGAGCCCTGTTGAGTCATCTGCAATTGATCAAAACAATTGAAGGAGACAATCTCCGAGCAGAGTGCTGCTGCTTTCAGATGCAGAGAAAAGGCTCTCGATCAGATCACCGTGCATGGTCTGAATACAATTGTAATCAGCATGTTTTGTGCGGATCCCACTCTGGAGTCCACTCAAAGCTGTCAGCTATTATCAGGCAGCGAGCAGCAGTCTGACCTCATCCACCGCACCGTCCCTCACAAAATGGCTGAGTTATAACTAGCGTAGAGGGGAGCGGAGCTGCTCACTTGTAAATGAGTGTGGCGCAAAACAGAGTGTTCATGCGTGTCACGAACAGCCCATCATTACTTTTACAGGGGTTGATTTGAGTCACAGCCCAACATATGGGTTATGATGCCTCAGACGGTCGACACAGTGTGCATTATAAGAACAGATGTATTCTAAAAATACAGTACTGACGCAAGACATGAGTAGATACTTGAATAGAAACAGTTCCATTCAGTGATAATATTAATCATCATTAATGTTTTCAATGCCCACAATAAAATTATCTTCATTTTGATCCCCCAACAATGATAATTTGTGTTCAGTTCCCTGGAACACATTTCCATGTAAGTACTGTGATCTGATCTTGGCACGAGATGTGCAGCACAAATAAAGTTATTGTTATTGATTATGTCACAGGCTGCAATGTTGCTATTTACTGCATGAATCTTTTCTTATGTCTGAAGCTGAATGTATGTTTTATTGTAAATATAGTACTGGTGGCTGAAAGCCACAAATGATGCTGACAGAATCAAATCTGCACATTTCCCACCCCAATATTCTGCTTTTAATGCCAAATTAAAATGCTTTATTTTGAAATAACTTTGCTCTAAAGATTCAGTGTAAACATGCTTCATCCGACCAGGCCACAGATCATCTACAAATTCCAGGTTGGTGATCCAAACCTTGGAAAAACTGCTCTGCCAGTATAGCCAAACCATGTAGCAACATGTTTCAGAGGTTACAGAGGAGGACCTCTGCAGCTGATTTCACTGACCGCATTTTGCTTCTGAATCCAAAATGTAGCTTTCAATAACTGCAGCTTATTTCACACCGCATCAGCGACCCTCACATGACCAACAAACCAAGCTTTGCACTTAAGGGATGATCAACGGATTTAACTCCAATTTTCTTCTAGATTAACAAAGAAAACCCTCTAAGGCCGAACTCGACATATGACAGCTTACCTCAAAGTGTTATATAACAAAGCCAGACCCATCCGGTCCGATTATCTCCATCGTTTGCATCAAAGTTTCAGTTTCTGCCGCTCAGGATCCACCTCTGACTTCCACTAGCTCGAATCGATAGTTTCAAACCCTCCATTGTCCCCTCTGTTATTGCCCTCCACAAACTCAGGGATGAAAAACTGGTTTACTGTTTTTAATGAACTTGTGTTGTTTTTTTATTTTGTTTTATTTTACTGTGTTTAACTGTCCTTTTATGAGAGCATTTTAATTAATTGGTTTTCATTTATTTCATTTAAAGTGGTTAACATTTATTCAGCCCGATTCTTCACTGATGACATTGTTTCTCTTCTTCCTTTTTTTGTCAGCGTGCTGTTTTTGTGCATGAGCTTCCCACACACACACACACACACACACACACACGCACACACACGCACACACACACACACACACACACACACACACGGAGACGTTTACATCTTGTTCTTGACTAGAACAGCCTGAACATAGCTTTTTAGGGCCAGTCTATATCTGGCAGGCTCAGTTATTCTCATAAAGCATTCAGCTAGAAAATATCCCATGAAAATCATATGAGCCTCCATATGTCTGCTGTCTTTGCTAGATTTCACTGAAATACCTTTTTTGCACATTTTGTGCTATTTAGTTTGTGCTAACGAGGATTTAAATGTCACTGTGATATCACAGTATTAGGCAGTACGAGGGAGGTTTTAGCTATATTTCAGTTTTTTTCTTTTCAATATTACATTCACTGTTTTTGCATTTGCTAATTAGGCTGT
>VUQK01010219.1:0-25442 GCA_015106715.1 Bujurquina vittata | reverse complement strand
GGGGGGGGGTTAGGGGGTTAGGAAGTAGTGAGAGAAGGAAAGGCAGGAATGTGGAGTTGAGAGTAGGAAGATTGATTGATTTGAAAAAGGAAAAAGCTGATATTATGGAGAGAAGGAAGGCAGATACATTGTGTGTGCGAGTGAGCAGGTGGAAGGAAGCAGAGCCAGGAGGATTCAAACTGTTCTATGGTGTAGACAGGAAGGGAAAAGGAGTAGGGGTACTCTTGAAGGAAGGGTACGTGAACAGTCTTACAGAGATGGAGAGGGTGACAGACAAGATAATGAGTTTGAAGCTGGAAATCAAAGAGGGGAATTTTGTCAGTAGGTATGCCCCACAAGTCAGATGTCAGAAGAGGATGAGGAATTCTGTTGGATGAAGTGGTTGAGAGTGTTCCCTGGGGTGGGGTGGGAGGTGATTGGAGCAGACTTCAATGGCCATCTAGGTGAAGGGAACAGAAGAGGTGTTGGGTAGGTGTTAAGGAGAGAAAATGGAGGGAGAATTTGGAAGGAGAGATGGTGGTGGATTTTGCACAAAGGATGGAAATGGCTGTGGTGAACACAGAGTTCAGGAAGAGGGAGGAACATAGAGTGACGTATAAGAGTGGAGGAAACTGCACACAGGTTGTGCAGAAGGTGCAATCTGAAAGAGAGAGGAGTCCACAGGGTGGTGCCAGGGGAGAAGGTAGCTGGGTAGCATTGGATGGCGGTCTGTAGGATGACTCTGGAAATCAAGAAGAGGAAGTAAGTGAAGGTCGAGGCAAGAATTAAATAGCGGAAGCTGAAGAAGAAAGACTGTTGTGCAGAGTTCAAGGAGGAGTCGAAACCAGATGACTGGAAAAGCACAGTGGAAAGAAGACAAGGAGACTTGGCGGTGGAATAAGGAAGAATAGGAAATTTTTCAAAGTAAAAGATTAGAAAAGAAAGCAGTCAGGAGTACTGGGAGGCAAGGCGTACAGCAAAAAGGAAAAGGCTTATAGTGAGCTGTATGTGAAGCTAGACAGAGATTGTGCTGAAAAGGATGTGCAGCAGGTTTGGGTAATTAACGACAGAGGTGGAAAATGTACTGATGAGTGAAAAAAGTGTGTTGAGAAGATGGAAGGAGTACTTTCAGGAGCTCGGGAAGACAAAAAGAGGGAAGTTAATAAAGGAAGTGCAGAGGATTCGTAAGGAGGGAGCAAGGGCTTCTGTGAAGAGGATGAAGAGTGGAAAAGCAGTTGGTCCAGATGATTTACCTGGAGGTATGGAGCTGTCCTGGAGAGTGAGAGAATTGTCAAGAACGGGAGTGAACGGGGATAGTAACTACAGAGAGATAAAGTTGATGAGACATTCTATGGAGCTTTGGCAAAGAGCTGCTGAAGCTGGGTTAAGAATAGAGGCAATGATCAGTAAGCAGCAGTGTGAATTCATACTGAAAAAGGCCACAACATAATGTGGTGTTTTCTTCGAGTGTTGATGGAGAAGTATAGAGAAGCTTTCTCCACACTGTGGTCTGCAGTAAGAGTAGCGAGCAGGTGGAAAAGAGACTGGAGAGGTGGAGGTATGCACTGGAGAGAAGAGGAATGGAAGTCAGTAGAAGCACGAAAAAGGCCGAGCTGGAGGTGGCAGACTTGAGGATGCTGATTTTTTTTACTAGGAGTTAGTCAGGATGGACAAGATTAGAAAAAAGTATATCAGAGGGAAACCTCAGGTTGAGTAGTTCAGGACTGGCTGCGATGGTTTGGACACATTCAGTGGAGGGATGGCGGATATACTGGACAAAGGATGCTGAGGATGGAGCTGGCAGCCAGGAGAAGAAGAGGAGCACACAGGAGAGGACATGCAGTGATGACCCCTACAGGCTGCAGCCAGATGAAGATGTTTTCCAACTTTATAGGACATACAGCATTGTACAAATTCTGTTACACTAATATGGAAGCAGACCAAAAAGGGGAAAAAAGCTACTACTGTGTAGCAGGTACATGATCCAATTATACTCTAAATCGTACTCCTTTAACTGATATCTGATCTAAACCGTTTAAATAGCTCAATTAATCTTTTCCAGCATTCACAGTATCAAGTGTGTTCAAGTCTAAGACTGCAAGCCAATTTTTCTAGACAGCAGTTAGTCTACTAAAATGTTGTTGTTTTTTAATAGAAACCAGCATTATTCTACACATATAAGTTCTGTAAAAGCCTGCACGCTATAGTTCCAAATATCTGACTGTTTAACTCATTTTCAAAACTTCTTCCAGCCACCTCTGACTGTCCTCCAGCTGCTAACCCCTCCAATGACCATCCCAGAATACATGGTAATGATTTGCTCTCTCGGTCCCACAGCCTCTCCAGCACCCACTAGGGTGTTACAGAGTATCTATTTTTCTAACTAAACTCTCTCCAAGACAGTGAGTAGGCTGATATCCATTGCTTGCTCTTTTTCTATTAAAAAAAAACAAACATACAGCAACTCTGCAAAGATTTGCACATTGGTTATGACAAAGTACTGCACCGACTGTAGCAAACTTACACCATTGCAATGAAATATTAAAGAAAAAAAAAGAAAGGCAACACAGAAAAACGACTTGACTCTTGTAAAATTTCAGAATTCACACATCTAAGGGTATAAAATAAATAACTTCAGCATATACATTTTTCAAACTCACAACAGCAATGAATCTTTTCAGGAACATTTTTCTGGTTACTCTGTACGATCCTCGGTCCCCGCTGAGGGGTTCTAATGAAAAGCACTGACGCCAGCACACTTTGTGCTTGCTTGCTTATTAATTTCAGATCACAACAAGTGTGTACCTGTGACTGTCGTTTGCCTCGTCAATAATTTGCATCTGAAGACCACAAAAGAAACCAAACCAAAGCTGGATCTACTGTAGGCCAGTGCAATAAACATTAAAAGTCATTAGTGTACAATTTTTGTGTTTTGAAACTAGTTTAGACAGCTGCAGTTGTCAGTGTCTGCAAAGTGGCATCAGTCATCTGAGGAGGCATTTATGAATGAGAAATGGAAAACAAAATTAAAGTGTGAAGCGACTGAAATGAGTCAGCTCTGCTGATAAAACTATGCATCCAACTACAGAATTTCTACCCATATTTCATGGCTCTGTCAGGTAAATGGTTTGATTTCCCAACTCTTTCATATAACAAGGATATTTCACTACTTCAGTCTTGTGGATGTAAGTACAGATGATGGCAGCATTTCTAATAGAGTTCCTGTTATAGCTGTTATTCTGTGCGAAACCCTTTGTGTAGTTGGTGGGAGGGTTGCACCTCTGTTTTTGTACATAAACGCTCACAGCGCAACTTTAAATATCCCCCCAGAGAGGCACAATCTAGCTGATTTTATACGACTTAAAGCAGTCGTATGCTCCCATTGGCTGGTTGTAATAAAGTCGAGGGTTACATTCTACAAATGTTGAGATGACAGATTAGTGAAGGACCCGACCGTCCGTGTAAACACGAGATTTACTGACAAACTTCACCGTGAAGATAATTTATGAATTGTTGCTGTCACCTCCTCCTTCAGCCCACTGCTTCGCTTTGCAACATATAATTATCATTATTAAATCTTCCTTTCCCATTTCAACCTGTTTTTAATACATAAAAAATAAAACATTCATGAATATTTGATAAATATGCATTTATAAATTCTTGAACTAATGCACCGTTTGGTTCCTGCTTAAATGTGTCCACTTTGCAATATATAATTATCTTTATTAAATCTGGTTTTCAATTTGTGTTTAATACATAAAAAAACTGAAACACTTCTAAATTGTTGAACCAATGCATTGCTTTGTTCCCGTCTAAATATAAAATGTCAGCAATATAGCCCTGCTAGCAGGATGCCAGCAGTGAGGCTCAGTAATGTGTTAATCCTCTTCAGCATGAGACGGTGTTTCATGGGCCAGTTTTAAACTTTAACATGTTTATATTGAGCACAGACGCCGCCTATGCAAAGCAAGAACTTCAGTTCAAGGTCCTTTTTAGCATGCTTGGTTTCCATCAGAGTGGCTGCAGTGAATGTGTTTGATGTTTTGTACTGCGCTGACCCCGCGTGACCCTACCTATGGAAACAATTCTGCATAATCCCTCATCTTAAACCTCAGGCCGTCGCTCCCAATGTTCCCGTTTTAATAATTTTGTGTTTGTTGCTAGAGCTCAAGCAGTTTGGGGAAATGTGTGACCTCTTAAGTTGTCACTCGAGTGAGTGTTGTTAATTAAGTTAATTAAAGAATATCTGCCTGCACTTATTTCTGTACAGTCTTCTTTTAACTCAAAATGTAAGTTAACAAGTAAAACAGAAACAAATCACCTATTTATAAAACCGCAAAGATAAAAAGGCTCTTTTGTCTAATCTAATTCAATGACATGTTTTTTAAAAGCTGCAGTCTGTTAAAAAACGGGAGATTTGTTTCTGTATTGAGGGTGTAGCTGCTGTATCACCGAAGAATGCTGCCAAAAAGCTTTGAGAAAGAAGCTGCAGCTTGTTAAGTGTTGGCTTGACAAGCATATAACTAACATATCTACAGGGCCATACTTCACATATGCAGGAGAGTTTACGTGCACAATGCTTTTGACCTCTCTTGGCTTGAGCTAGCATATTGATCTTTTCTTCTTGATGACAACCAGGAGTCAGCTGTAATTGATCCAAATCAATTAGAGCACAAAGTTTCCTGATAGCCATCAGGAAACTTCACAGCGTGAAAGCCAATAGTATCTGAGAATGCACTCGTTTACTGCTTTGCACACATGCACGACTCTTAGCCGATGCCAAAGCACTAGCATCGATAAATTATCTATGAGGAGAGCTCCGGTCTGAGCACGAAGGAATAAATAATTGCAGCTTATTATTTGATGCACCAAATCTGATCCAGCACCTGCAAATGCATTTCACCTACAAAATGAGGATCATATAATATTTTATTAAGAAAAATAAATAAATAACATTTTTTAATTGTGTTTCTGAAAAAGAGAGCGAGAGAACAGCACCACCCACGGCATGCTTGATACATAAGCTGCACATGTACACGAGTACGTGCCTTACAGACCTGTCAGAGACTATAAGAGGAGAGAACATAATTAGATATTTTCTTTAGTAAAGGTCACCTTCATATAGATGTAGTTGCACTAAGCACTGTGCTAAATAGAAGTGATTGCTTAAATAAATGACAAATCATCTGACAACACGAAAAATTACTTTATACATTTCTTTGTGTCTCTCCTTTACACATGCATGCTTTTTATAGTTATGGAGTGCTTCGCATACAGTGGCAGTGAAATTCCTCATGATCCAGTTAGGCCACCAATATCTGATAACAAGTCTCTGTTTTTATTACAATTTAATTTCCTAAATTCTGCAGTTAAGTCTGCAGTAATACACCCTGAAATCTACGGCATTATGAAAACAAACTGCAGTTTCTAATTGCTAAAAAGCACAAAACAAAACCTAGTGGTTCACTGCCAGAGAAGACATACTCTGTTTATCGCCGCCAAAAAAAATAAACTGTTTTTGGTTCCATGATTCATCTCCCCCATATGTTAATCAGGACTGCGTGCACAAACATTTTCACACTTACTAATATTATTACTCTTAGCCCTCAGATTACTGTGGGCTCCCGAGAGACCCCCTCATCTCAAATATATGATTGGCCATGTTTTCCTCCTCTTTTCTTAAAAAAAGAAAAATACATCTAACTATAAAAAAATCTCCCTCTTTTCCAGTGGGATCGCTGGGGGTACAAGTAACAGCGAAGCACTGCACAAACACAGATGCACGATGCAGCAGGAGCATTCGAGACAAAGGCAGGCCTCTGCAGGCTGTCCATTATCATTGTTTTTGGCTGGTTTCACACGTCTTCAGGCACAAAATATGTTTACAGGGTCAATCACCTGCCACCTACTCAGTCTGAGTAATTGGAAATGACAACTGTTACATATTGCATCTCCAGCAGAGAGGAAATTTAGTTAGTGCTTCTGTGCTTCAGTAAATACTTATTGCATCAGCAGGGTCCCTTTTCACTTTACATAAGCAGCTGCTCAAATGACCTCAAGATGTTGTTGCAATGAATTTACATTGCAAGTTGATCTAATGGTAGCCAACGAAAAGCTAAGAGGAAGAAGTCACTAAGAGTGTCTCTACTCTCAGGAAATCTAAGCCTGAAATATTTACAGTACAATAACTGTAGCTACTGTCTGAATGTAGAAACATCATACAAGCATGGCGCAGAATTATGGTTTTCTATTACATTTAGAGTCTTGTTTGCTTTTAAAATACATGGCCGTGTAAAGCATAGCAGTCCATAAAATCAATATCAATAACCTCCTGCCACTGTAATGAGCACTTCAAATGTAAAATGCAAGTGATATATGCAAATAAATATTTAAAGAGCCAGAGTTTTATAAATAAAGAGAAACTATTAAATTAATGCAACAATACAGAACCTTAAAATGTTGAACAACGAGGGAGTAGTTCGGGATCTCGTACTGTAAGAGTCCAGATTGTTCTGCTTGTACAACAATGAAAGCTAATCTTAAAAGATGTTACGTGTCCTTCAATCTGCTTCCCTTTAATAACATAAATAAATAACAGCAGCAGCAGCACTACTCGCTTCAATTACTGCTGCAGTAAAAGTAATGAGAAGCACTCTCTTTAAATGTGGCCCATATACACTATAGGGCAAGAAAGAAAACACATTTTTTAAATATAACTGAACACATTTGCTGGCTTATCTCTGTGGGAACTGATACACAAACAAGCACAGAGGCAAACAAGATTTGCATGCTTACTGCTCACAGAAATTATGATGTAGGAAACAATTTAAAATAATTTCATCAATCATATGACGCTGTCGCCCTAGAATTAAAAAATATACATTTTGAATTCTAGAGCTATGCTTAGACATGCCTAGAAACAGAAGTGGGTGTGTTTGAGATGGCCAGGCGTGCACGGATTAAGCTGCGGCAATCATTTGATGCACAAACAACGCCAGCCGCTGCCCACTGCTGCAGGTCATTTTATATAATGGAACACAAGCTAAGGAAAACTGGCTGTAAAGTAACAAAGCGTTTTATAAATATATGTAATATACACAATTAAGAGAGGGATCAAAGAAGAAATCCTGCATTACAAAACTTGGAGCATCATGGGATGTCACAAGCTTTTTATAGCGTCTTCTCTCCACTGGACTGCTGTGTGTGTGTCAGTAATCTGTCAGTGGTGTGAACTGGAGACATTATTTCACTGCTTCTTAACATACGGTTACGTCACGCGTCTCTGTGACATCCTGGTGACTGTCTCAGGTACAACTGCCATGCCGTGTCATACAAGTGAGCTAAGCTAAGGACTTTATTGCATGCAGGGCTCTCTGAAAATACCTCCTGCTTTTTGCACATTTTCATGTAACCGCTTAAACAAGACCACCTACACGAGAAAGATGAACACAAAATATCTTGAAATTGATTTGGCACAGGGAGCTTTTTCCTATTGCAATAATGAAAAATAGAGGATCAATTGAGGACTGAAATGGAAGAATGCTTATTGGCAACTGAACATTAAGTATGCTCTGGTATTTTCCCGTGCACGGTGATGTGACTTTTGTGTTTAGTCATTCAATAAAAGCAGCGACATTGCTGCCTGGTTCACATTCTGTAAGACACATGAAAACAAACATAAACATTATGATGATATTACACCGATAACCTCAAAACAGCTGTCTAAAAAGAAGAGCTTCCTTTCTCCCGCTGATGCTTTCAGATCAGATTCAGGCTTTTAAACAGGACATTTTGAAAGATGTAACTATTAGAGGATTCATATCTCACCTCATATAAATATCAGCACTAGGATGATAATATCAGTTTAACAAAATGAACCTCAGAAGTGGATGGACAAGGTCACGGCAACCCTTTCAGCTGAATTGCTTGTGAAATTTGAAATAGCTCAGTGAAGGGTCAAGCTCCCCTGATCACACTAACAGGAAATGAAATAAGGTATGTTCCATCGTTTTATTTCAAAAACATGGCGGCTGAGTTTGAATGCAAAAACATAAATCACGACATTTCTGAAAGCGATTATTATTATTGTTTTGCTTTCCAAACTGTTGCACAACTCATCGTCCGCAGCTCTGCTGCCTCTCTCAATGTGCATCGAGCCGGGGCGTAAGAGCGTCCGTCAACGCAGCACCCCAACTCTGCAGAGCTTTACTTTAAAGCTGATTCGCTGGAATTAAGACGCGTTCCTGCTGTCAGCGTCTTTGACCTGCTTGTCTGCTTTATTGGTAAACTCACAACAGTTAGCAGGCTTGCAGAAGACTGTGAAAAGTAATTTGTCATCTTCAAACACTGGTGTCAACCCACACATAGACAAATGTACAAAAATAATCTACACACATACCCTTCTTTTGTATTTACAAAATATGGCTTGCATTATGGGCCTTATCTACAGCTGTTCAGCATTTATACCTAGCACTTAGCCTACAGCACATATTTTGTGCAGTGCATCCCAGAATGCAAATGCAAATGTTTTCAGCTAAGCTGTGCATTCCAACAGGCGTTGCTGGTCAAACAGAAATGAAAAGAAATCAGCTAATTTATGCAAATTTTCATACTGTTAGCAGTCTAATGAATTTTAATGCAGGTTATCAATTCTAGAGCAAGCAATTCACAGGAAAATAAGAAGCTTTGGCTTACTAAGCGGCTGTCTGCTGTGCAAGCTATCAGTCAAAGAGGATATTAGCGTACGGGACCCTCTTTAATCAAATTTTGTCCAAGGAAACACAACTAAGATCATATGCTGTCTCTCTTTAAAACTTTCACACTACCCTTGAACCAGTTAATGATTGTGTTCACATATAAAACAATTAATGCATTACCTTTATTGAAGAACTGACATCTGTTCATATAAAGTTGATGAAACATTTGAATAAGAGGTGATGCAACACAGCGGCGAACAAGCCCCGGCTTCCTTCTTGGAATATTCTATAAAACTTTTGATAACTTTTGATGTCCTACTCGTCCATATTATGCTGAGCGACTTTGGTGTCTGTGTACAATGTATGTATTTCAAATTGATCTTTTGGTTTTATATTTCTGTGTGTTTTAATTTATTTAAATTATTAGTGTTTTATTCTTTCTATAAACGGATGCTGCTGTAACAACAGGAATTTCCCTCTGGGATAAACAAAGTATTCTGATTCTAATTAAAAAAGAAATTGAGTTTAAAGCTGTCATAGCTTTTTAATCTAAAATATTTTTGTCTTATGCTGACGACAGAGACCGCAAATCGTCACTGCATGTTTGCCTCTCGGAACAAAGGAGTGAAAAATGGTGTGCAACAGGGGGAAATGACAGTATATGTGGCACACTCACACCGGTCTGCAGGCAGAACTGTAACATCTGCCTCTGACTGTATCAGGCAGCTGCTACAGTCTCCTCACGTGGAGGACAGACGGGACTCAATCAATACCGCAGAGCTGCAACCCTGCAGCAGTTGGTCAGGAAAATGGGATCTTTAGCTTGCAGGGTGGATTGCTGAAATACACTTATAGTTGCTGTTGAACAGCAGGGGTGTTTAGGTTCATACTGGGATGCTGTTAATTGCACATGAAAGCCATGAAGGTTTACTGTATTTTTTTTTCTTGGATACTTTGTTCATTATTCAGGTTACTTCCTACACTGACACATTACACCATATTGTGGTACATATTGATATTACAAGACTATACAACAGTTTGAATTTGAACGGATTTCTCTGCAACACAATACATGCAATATTTTGGACATAAAGTCAAAGCTGTTGTTGCTTGACATTCTTTTGGTAGCTTTGGTTAATTTTGGAAGGCTCTAAACTAGGGGTGGGCAATTAATTTCTCCAAGGAGCTACATGAGAAACTGGGACTATTGTGGAGGGCCGCACCAATAAGCTGAACTCAAGCTGAAATTCTGCACAATATTAATTTTATCTCTTTATACTCTTATTGGTGTGGTCTTAAACAAACTGAAACATTTTTTGTGCATTTAAAAGCTCGTGAAAATGAAGTAAAAATTACTGAAAAATACTTTTATAGTAAAATTTATTAACACAACAAGAATGAGGAAGCTTTGGGGTAAACATGTTTGTTATGACTGGGATGCCTGTGAATATTATACCTATTCTATACCTTTTAACTAATAAATATCCCCATACTAAAATAACATTCTAATATTAAATAATTAAACTAATGATGAAAGCAACATAAACTGAACTAAAACCAAACATTTTAAAGAATAAAAACAAAACCTTGCAAAGCCATTGTAATGATGACAAAACTACAAAATAAAGGCTTTAGCAGTTCTCCATCTTAACAGCAGAGGTCCTCCTAACGCCCAAAGAGCACGTGGTGGTGAGGATTCACTTTGAGGTCATGCCAACCTCAAGATTCTGTAAGAGAGGAAATTTAATCTTCAGCTTCTTTCATACAGCTTTAATCTATCTGTAATTCTGTCACACCTGTAAATGCTGCAAGTTTACGTTGGCAGACGGCGTTTTGAAGGCTCCTGCAGTGTTTTTATCTGTTAAATTTTTGTTGTTGTTTTTAGTTTTTTAGATGAAGGTTTGAAAATTTAAAGTAGAGTGTGTCACATGTTGCACATATTATAAATATGAACTGAATTTGAGTTGCACGTAATTACATTACATTACATTTGACACACCATTGATTAAAATAGGCATCTTTTCTGAATGGTTTTGATGGTGGGGTGCATGCTGGGAAATATAGTACCTTTACATCCTCTCCTTGATCGCTGTAGTTTGTAGATAATGTGCACAAACATGTTGATGTCAGCTTTACAACAATTAATTTTTTGGCAAGTGTCTTATAGAGTAGTTTCTTGGCACAGCGCAGTTGCAAATTATGCTTAGCAAGCAAGGGGAAAAAAGGTGCTCAAAAGATGAAGGAGAGAAGCGAGCAGGATGAGTATACCGCCGGAGCTATGGATCTGAGCAGTGCTTCCAGTGACTTTGCTGAGCACAAGGCCCCAAACATGAAGCTCTGTAGTGAGTAGTTTGTATTTTTTTAAAGCACTGAAAGACCTTTTCCACTTCTACTTCTTCTTCTATTGGTTACTCACTTTAGGGGTCACCACAGCAGCACATCTGCCTCCATCTCACCCTGTCCCTTGCATAGTCTTCTGTCACACCAACCCTCTGTTTATAGCTTAGCCTCACCTCTAAAGGCTGGAATGATGCTGTGATGCTAATAAAAAGCTGTAAAATTTCTAGTAGCATCCACAGGATAGCAGCCACCACAACTAGCGGTCATCTGTAGTTTCCAGTACAGATGTATACTTTTTGTTTTTGCTGCAGTTATCATTTGGAATTAAGGGCCATAGAGGGAGTGCATTTTATCACATAAATCCTCAACTGATCCATCAGCGTACATTGGCAGAATGGTAGGTATTTATTGGAAAAAATCACCTTTTACTTTCATTTCAAGTCTAACGCATTTGATGCCAAAAAGTCTAGCATAAAGGTTGGGCTCTTTGAGTGTGGGCTCTGATATTGCTCTTCAAAGATGATGTGACATTGTCACCACAGGGTGGCGGCATTTCAGCAGAAAGTTTTAGTTTGACAGATCTCCAGGTTGGTCTGAAACATTCTGCTTTGTCAGATGGAAGTGCATGTGATGCAGCCAGCTCGCTATTACAAAGTCCACGTACTGCCCAGCTGCACGGCTTTGGGCCAGTGTGAGAATAACTGGAGATAACAGTCCAGCTAGTGATTGGTTGTCCTGTGTGCTTCCTCCTGCACTCTGCATGAAGACTTATCATCCTCAGCTTCCATCTGAGAAAAGAAAACTCTAAGATCGTGTGTGGAATGATCAAATCTCTGATAGTTAATATTGCACGGGAAACTGTTGCTCTTAAGTGTCCACTTGAATATTTATTTGACTAAAAAAAAAGGTCACAGCATGTGATTTACAGCAATTTCCTGCTCACCAACGTGTTCAGTGGCCATTAGTTCCTTTTAGCTACCTTATGAAAACGTGTTGCTATCGTCAGGCTATAGTGTGCGTGCTTCTTGGCTGCAGGCTCCTGCTGTCTGAGTGGCTGATTGACTTTAACCCTGCCAGGAAAGTACAGCACCGTGTAACAGGATAACTGCAAACCACCTCTTTCATTTATTATAGTACCAGCCACCATGGCACACAAGCACATACGCACACTCACACACAAAGCAGTAGACATTAAACGGAACCACAACCCCATTGTTGACAGTTTTTTTTTATTTATTGTTTCTTCTGATTTGAGACTTTCTGATACACACTGTAAATGATCTAAGGTGGAGCGTTAGCTACAAAACAGAAAACATCACAGCACACAGGCATGAAGACTGAGTGACACACATTCAGTTACAACAAAAACAGCCTCCCTCTTACATCACACACTCGGTGCCCACACACACTCTGCAACTTCTCACGCAGCGTGACAGAGACAAACATTAGCAGTGAGCACAGGCCTTCAGTGAAGCACTGTGCAGGTACCAGCATGCGACAAATGGAGCTCCTACACTGCAGTGTGGCTAAGAATGCATTAAAGCTTTCACTCTATCCTCCCAAATAAGTAATGATCCCCTGAAACGCTGTCACTGAATGACTCAAACGTGTCGGAAATTCTTAAGAAAATCTACTTTTGCAGTTTCGTGTGGTTGATTGAGGCTTTCACACATTTTTGGGGGGGTTTAGTACACTTAATAGCAGGGCAGGAAAAATAAATTCCCTGCACTTTTCCCTAAAATCTGTGGTAAACGGTTAATTCTTGCATTAAAAATGAAGAAGACTCTACAGCTTCAGTCCTCTTGTCTCTACCTGTGTATCAATAACAAATCTGAAAGTACTGGCTGGGCGATTTGATGGGGCTTTTGTAGCTGGATGTGTCCTGCGGTGCACTCTGGCCACTTGTGGTCTTCTGGAGGTTTAAGGTGAAGGATGGAGTAGCTTTCCTCGTCTCTGGCTTGCCACCCCCCTTCGCCTGAGGGGGGTTAGGAGCGGCCGTTGGCCCGCTGTGGGCAGGCACCGTAGAAGCAGACTTCGTGGCTTCAGAAGACCCAGTCTTTCTTGTGAGGGGGCTCAGATAGATCTGCATAGTCACTAAGTGAAGTGGTGAAATGAGGTGAGGACGGCGAGAGAACAGACAGAGTGGAGGATTGACAGGAGAAAAGAGTGATGAAGAGAGCATGAAGGGCAGATTGTATGGCGATGGGAAAAAGAGAGGCAAAAAAGTGGGTGTGGAAGGGTTGAGGGAAGGCACAAAAGTCACGGTGAGATGTGGGCAAATGACAAAATGAACACAAAACAGGAGCTCAAACACAGTTTGCTTAGCTTTTTCAATAGAGATGTAAACAGTGGTTATTTGCGGTACTGTGGGTGTAAAACGGGGACGAAGCCTACCTTTACAGTGTGTCACACGCCTCGTCCCTGCAGCAAAGCAACACACATACAGGTCAGAGTCATTTAAACAAGACCAGGCTTCTCCTGTTTGTTCAGCAACAGTTTCACATTCCTTTTCTGAATGCTGCCAGTGGGAACTAGTGAACTTACCTACATTTACTGCCGCCTCTCTGGACTTAGCGCTGGTATATTGAGAAAGGGAGAGAGAGAAAAACGAAACAGAGTTGCCAGAGGACACGAGTGGGAGAGAGAAACAAGGAGATGCAGGGAAAGAAAGAGAGAGTTAGCAGATCTGAGAGCGATTTCATCAAAATAAAAGGCCGCTATCTTGATACATTAGTTTCAGGTTGAGTAATTAAAGATTTCCTGTGCTGTACCCTGTGTTTGCACTTGAAACAGGATGTTTGGGGCGGAGATAAGCTCGAGTTAATTTTAGAAATGGAATCAGCCATATGTCATCTCAAAATCAGCTGAATCAGCTGAGATCTGCATATGATCTGGTTTGTGAGGAGTGCATGCATGGACCAAAATCTGACAGACAGTTACACAATTGCGCCTAAGTTTTGTGTGTGTGTGTGTGTGTATGTGTGTGTGTACACGCACGTGTGTGTGTGTGTGTGTGTGTGTGTGTGTGTGTGTGTGTGTGTGTGTGTGTGTGTGTGTGTAGGTTCTCACCCTTCCTGAACTCTCTTACTGCTTGAGGCTGCAGAGGTGGGTCGTGCTTTAGTGGTCTTACACGGGCTGTCCTTCACACTACCAGGTGGGCTCTTCACACCGCTGGAAAGAAGAAAGAAGAAAAAATTGAGTAGGGTCTTTTGCGTTTAAAAAAGAAAAGGGAAGAAAAGAAAGATGGGATGCAACAAGTAAAAAAAAAGATGAAGAAGAAAAAAAAAGAAATGGACAGTACATGAAAGAAAGAAGAAGAAGCCAAAAAGTAAGCAGGGATTAATTAGAGCGCAGAAAGGTGAAATAAGAGTGGAGAGAGATGAACTCGCATTAATAAAGATGAGTGTGAGGGTGATTCTCCGTCTCACTCGTTCCTAATATTGAGTGAAGGGCTTTAAGTGAATGGAGATTTACCACTCTCTGTGCAATTATATGAGAGTAGCCCAGATGTAGCGGCGGCACATTAAGGTGCCACAGAGATACCCTATCATGCTCTCTAACTAATGCTATCTAATGGCAGCATCATTTGAAATGTAATTGAGAGGAAGAGATGCGCCGAAAATGGAGCGGTGCTTTATTGCTTTGGAAAGAAGAGGCTGGTGTTGGGGATCATTATTGAGCATCCATGTGCAGTTTCTTAGATACTGGAGGCTGTCTTCTGATTGCCTTTGCATCTTAAATAATGGGAAGCGACGCTTACTAATGAAGACTGAAGCTTCGCCGTCAGCTGCCTGATTAGAACATGCTGTATACATTAGACTTGTCTTCACTCTGAGTGGGTGAGGTGGGATGAAAGGACTGCTGTGTGATATTATTCCACAGTGAGCGATAAAGAAAACAGTAAGCAAATGTAATGCCTCAATTAACAACAAGCATTTAAGTCAGCTTGGAAAATATACAATGATCCCCTGCAAATATTCTAAAAATGAAAATAATCTTGTATGCTATCAAATAATCTCATTAAATAATCTCCAGCTCTCTTTTCCAGCTCGTTACCTTCGGGGTGGCGTTGGGCTGTAGTTCCTGGCTGCGGTGCTGGAGGGCAGCGTGGTGCTCTTCTTCAGAGAAGTTGTGCTGGAGGTCATCATGGGCGCTCTGGAGGGCAGAGCTAGAGACACTGGCCTGGCTGTGGTCGCACACACACACACACACACGAGAATGGGGCGGTAGTCTTAATTCTGTGAACTGTGTTTGTGCTGAATGTTGTTGACTGTTCTTTTTGCTGCGTGCAAAAACAAAGCCCGTTTTGAGAAATGTTATGGCGGCATGTTTGTCTTTAAAAAAGTATGCACATTACTTGGATGGTGTAATTCTGAAATTAAGCAATAAGGACAAAAAGTCCTTTGGTTCAGCTCCTCAAACACCTAATATTTCCGCATAACCCCTCGGACTAAAACATGTTTTTTCTGCATTATGTGCATTTTTAGTGACAAACTAATACCATTCAGTAATATAGTCCAATTCTAGTAAATGCCCTTAAGGACTAATGACTGACTCAAGCACATCGTGTACAATCTATTAAAAAAAGGTCAATGTTTTATAGTGTAGAGCAGATCAAAAGGATTAGAGGCCTTCATGCATCGACATACCTTAATTCCTGCTGGCTTGTAAATATGACAATAGATCTTTGCTTACCTTTGGCCCCTGGTGCTCTCCTCCCAGCCGCAGCAGTAGCAGCTGCTTGGTGTTCCTCTGAAATGTTGAGCCTCTTCAGGACGTCAGCCAGAGCCATCTTCAACAGCTGGATTTCATCTTCTTGCATCTGCATCCTCTGTTCGAGATATGTCAGCCGGTCGGCCACATCCAGGCCGCTGGCTGCTGAGCTGCGGTCATCTGCAGATAAAGGCAGATAGTGTGAGGTGTTTTGCCAGAGAATCTAAGTCATCATTACTAGCCTGCAAACTGTGTAAAGATGTTCAAACACGCAGACCAACTCACATATGCATACTCAGTCACATAAACAAAAAGGAAGGGAAAGATGGCAAGGTTAAAAAAAAAATGCATATAAACAGTTGATTTGGCATCAAGAGCTACAGAGGCTGTAATCAGAGAAAGGGGTAAGCTCTTTAGCATCCCTTGTTCGTGGCTGTACTGTAGAAATCAAGCTAATGAGGTCACCACACAGCTGGACACAGATCATCCCCGCTGTCACCGTGCAGCAGCATGTAAACAATGGTGCCGAAGCACACATCCAAAACACTTCTGTCACCATCATTTCTCTGCAAGCGATTTCTGCTTGATCTTTTGCTGCAGGCAATCTGTAATCCGACACAGTCACAATGGTTCAAAGGTGGCTACCGTGAGAGACGCTGGAAGCTGAAGAGCAGTCGCGGTCCCTCTGCAGGCCAGTTGGGCCTTCCTCCACCTCCCCAGACTTCTTCCTCTTCTTCCTCTCCTCTCGCGAGCATACTTTTTCAGTCCTCTTTCCTCCTCTTGCTCTTGTCAGACAGGCCGCCTCTCCCTCCATCTAATTTTGATCCTCTGGCTGATGTCCACTAAGATCTCATCTCTTTTGCTCCACTTATGTCTCACACACACTCACACACAGAGACACACTCACAGGTCAGCCTTTCTGGTGTTTTAGCCGCCTCTTTTTTTTAGAGCATCCAAATAATATTACAGTATCAGCAGAAGGAGATGAAGGTCTTGGTGTTTAGATCCCCTCACGTTTCCTTGGTGGTCGCCTGGTACGATCTGTGATGTGCTGATGTGTATGACAGAGCTTAAAGCCCTTGGCTCAGGATGTGTGTGTATGAAGGTGGGGGTGGGGTTGGTAATGCTTAAAAACTCTGCAGTTGTCCAATTCAGTCTAAATTGTCTGTACGTGTATGTGTACTTGCGTGCGTGTGTGTGTGTGTGCGTGTGTACCGAGTACAATGTTAATCCCACAGACTGAGCCTCTTTGACCCCGCCCCCACATGTAAGCCCCCTGTCACTAACAGAGCTGAAGACACAGAGAGGAAGCGGCAGAAATAAACCTGAGATGTGGCTTGTTCTTGTGCCGTGCAGATGTAAACATCACTGAGTTACAGAGTTTACAGCGCATATCACTCTGACTAACGGGGAATATGAGGCAGAGGCAAATAAAAACTAATGCATGCTCATGGTTGTAGAGGCTCAAAAAAAAAAACTGAAACAGGAATCAACAGAGTGGTGCAGTGTGATGAAGCATTATTTCCCAGTCGTACTCAGCCAAAATATACGACAGGGAGCAAGGATCCGTTGCATAATCTGCTTCCTTAAGTCAACAGAAACTCTGATTCCCTACCAGGGGTGCTTTTACCCCAGGCGGTACTTATCCAGTTTGCCCGGGGATATGAGGATAGATTGTGAAGTAGCTCATCTAATTTGATTAAGTAAGCATTTCAGTTTGATTAAAAAGTACATCAGTATAATGAGTTAGCTGCCCAAACACCAAAATTCTGCTGTTGCATGAAGACTAGTTAGACTGAATTGGGTTTATTTGGCCTTTATTTTGATAGGACAGCGGAGAGAATCAGGAAAGCTGGAAGAAATCCCAAGGGGAAGACATGCAGTAAATGGCCTGAGGGCAGATTTTGATTCAGACAAAAAGTGCAATCTTCTGAACTGTGCATCAGATCCAGATGTAAATACCTGAAAATAAACATTGATCTTTTGCCTTGTATTTTCACTTTTATGTCAAACCCAAATGTTTTCAGTCCACAACAAAAATAAAGGGATTGGCTTCACTGTTCCAATACTTTTGGAGGGGAGTGTAGATGGTTTAACTATATCAAATAGAAAATTAACAAATAAGTAGTTAAAATACTTAAAAATGCATAAAATTTCATACATTTCATTGAAATTGTCACCTGAGCAAGCTGACTGGCAGTATTGATGTTAGAAATGCAGAAAAAAACGCAATGCTACACAGTTTAATAGTTAGCCATAAGTATTGCTGTCTAAAAGGTTAATAAGCAAAAAATAGCTTAAATGTTAAATGTTTTATTCTTGAATCTAACAGCTATGTCGTGTGTATATAAAAGATCATTGTAACCACCACAGTGTCTCCCATTGGTTTGTGGACTCAAACTGGACCTTTTGACTATCACCATCTTTTTTTTTTTTCAAACCACATGTGAAGAGCCAAAAGTGGATCTAACCACTGAGGACACTCACGTGGTAGCGACTTGTCAGTAATAAGGTAGTGCTACTTGAAAGTGTACTCTGCTTTGTCGTCTTTTTTTGACTCTCATTGGGACCATCATCTATGAAAAGAACACCATGTTGTATTTGAAAAGACTTGAAACTATTGACTGAGGTCATAAGCACATTAATAATGTGCTCACTCCATCCATAAATTAAGCAAGAATGGATAATTTTCCTCATAGACTTCTACGCAATACTTCTAAAGGAGCTACCGCCTGCTGGCCATAAGAAAGAATGCAGGTTTAAAGCTCACCTGCATTATCTTTACTTGTCAATCCAGAAGCTGCATCCATCTTTTAAATACATTCAAACCAAACACATGTAAAAAACAAACAAACAAAAACAACATCTATATATGAAAAAATAAATGAATAGCACCAAGTGCAGCAACCATTATTATATAATATGCAGTTTAAGCTCCAATTAAGTGGAACTTAAATTGTTTGACTGCTTAATGCTTCAATGCTTTAAAAATTTTCAGACTTCAGTGTTTGTGAAATGAGTAAAATGTTAAACCTGTTGTTTTACTCTCACTTGTTGCCGTAGTTCTTTTGAGAACCCTCAGTGATGATCCGATGAGGCTGATGATGTTTCACTATAATCATTCACGCAGTAATCCATCTCTCGTGGAGGGTTGTGATTTTATGTAAGCATGTGATCTCCTGTTTCTCCTCTTGTCCTGACCGTGACATCATCCTCGTGCTACCTCCACACGCCCCATATGGGCCTGAGATTAGAATAGCACATAATCCTAGTGCTGTAAAACGGAATTAGCAGCCCAAAGCTCAGTCTCTGCACTAAACGCGGCCACACAAAGAACAGGCTGAGTGCTGTGTACTCAAACGCAAACACACATACAAACCCATGCATTAAGTGTATTTACTCTTCCTCAAACACATTCACATGTATGCTCTGCCAAGTTATCGCAACAGCTTCAGTCTTCCCATACTTATTATACATTTGAGCAAAATGAAAATACATTAAGCTATAACTCAGCACTGAGAGCCAATGGAGCTTTTTAATCTCAGTTTGCAGCTGGTGCCTCTTGAATGAAGGAACAGCATCTGTCTGCTTGTATCAGCACCCAGCAGCCTGACACACACTGGCCACGTGTGCGCACGCAGTCCTTCACACGTTAGTCCACTGATACTAACATCCCTGCAAGGAAAAGGGAATTTCCCCAAATCTGCTCAGATAAGGCACATCCCACAGCCTCCATAGTCCGTCTGTGACTATGTCGCATGTGAGAAGTAAGAGAGATATTTAGGATTAGTGTTTGATTTTATCTTTTTTGACAACCAATAGAGCCAGCGTCAACGAACTAACAGCCTTGGAAGATTGTTTTTTTAGCAAGTGTATGTAGGAGACAAAGAGGAAAAAGGCAAAAAATTGGCATTAAAAGTTATTGTAAGAATAATAATGTGTGGCTGAAGAGAGAGCGAGAAATCTCATCTAAAGCTGTGCAGAAAAAGGTTCTTTATAAAGTTCTATCAGACACACCTGTAGAGCGTCGCATTCCTCTTCAAACTAAGTTTTCAGATTTGCTTTTTTTTTCTAGGCACAATTAAAAAAAAAACCCTCTCATGTTGCAAATCATGTTTTTTTTTATTATTTCAAGATAAGGCATACAGACCCAGCGGCTACTGTGGAATCCAGTGCAGTGCAACACAACAACTGTGCCATGAACTCTGCTTTTATGAGGGGTGCACTTTGTTAGTCTCTGGTTGCAACAAGAAGTCCTTCTTTTATCTTTAATTTTTGTTTAGTATTGAGTTAATTTTGGATTGCATCCACAAAACTGAAAATGTAGAAGTCAAACTTATAGTCAAACTTGTCAAGGTCAGAGTTGTGTTGTAACTAATAAAGTGGCCTGTGTCATCATAACTATGTATTGCAATACACGTGACATGTAAATATAAAATATCGCTACTGTGTCCGGAATGCGCATACAATAATACTGTAAATAACTGTGTAATTGTTCTTTTGTATGCTATAGTCCAAACTCTCATCACCACCACACAATAAACAGTCAGAGGTGAATCTGACTGATAGTGTTTTTTTGATTTTCTTTGCTTTCTAATTTCTGTGGTTGTCACAATAATCTTGTTATCATGAGTTTTTATGATGATGACAGTTGTGAAGCGAAAACCCGGGTAGACAAAAGTTCAACCCAAACTATCTGCATGGAAATGATGGATGTGTGAGTGCAAACTGATGTGGCTGTATACCTGTCATGAAGTCAGTGTCTGGTGCCAGCAGGGAGTCACTGTGGAAGCTCTCCTTCAATGAGCGCCTCCTCAGGAGGCCGTGGGCTGCTTCCTCCATGCCTAGACCATGGCCCACCAGCTCCTCCATGTGTGCGTCTCCCTCCGCCGCGCCCGCTGCCATTGCCGAGGTAAAGTGTGTAATCAAGACCCTGCCTGTTCTTACTGCTTCTCCAAAGCTTCACCGCTGAGCTGATTCACCTTTCCTAACAGACCAGTGCACACCACCTAATGCTTTCCTTTCCTCCGTCTCGTCTGCCGTCCTGTAAGGAATAAGTAGAACGTGCTGGCAGAGGGTGATGTCACTCATAAGACAGATTAAGGACCTGGTAAGCCATCTGAAGCTCAAGGGAGGACAAGACTGTGACAGTAGGAGTCTCTTTCTCTTTGTGCAGACAGGAGCCAAGGTGGCCTCAGATAGGGAAAACACTTTCACGTTAAATGAGGCTTCCTGGAAGATAAATAGCACAACTCCTGTCTGCAAACATCCAGCTACTGCTTTAAGGAGGAGGAGGAGAAGATGAGTAACAATTACTGACCTGTATGCAGAGGATAAACACTCTCCCAACAACAACGAAAAAAAGAAAGAAAGAAAGAAAATAAAACAAACAGCAGGGTGGGACTGTGCAATTTGCTATTGCACGCAAAGTTGCAGACACGCACACAATTGCACTCCCCAAAACAGCTTACATCAGGATACCATCCGGTGTGGCCGGCCCTGGTGTACTGTAAGGATGATGAGATTCAGAGATTAGGGAGCAGAACTTGATTAATTACAGTCATCAGGAGGACAATAAGCCGGATGTGGTAATTAGACCAACAGAGAAAGAAACAGGAGCAGATGAAAAGCTAGTTAGGCAATTGTGCTGCCCCCCTCCCCCCAGTGTAAGCTGGCTTTTTGTCTATTTTGCATTTGCTGGATTGATTCTTTCTTCACCAGATGCTTCCATTTGCTGATCTGTCAAAGCAGCTTTCTGTTTTCATAAAGTCATTTCCTTCTTTTCCTTCATTCACAGGTTTATTCGCCTTCTCACCCATCAGACTTTGCCAGGTTGTTGGAAGATTACCACACACCTGAATGCTCCAGAGCAGCAAACTGTAGAGGTGGCTACACTTACTGATGATCTGTAAATAAAGTGGAAAAATAAAAAAACTACAAAAGCATAACTTTAAAAGATGGATAAGGCTGATAAATAGTGCATACTGTAAAAAAATTATTTTTAATCTGTTGTGAGGTTATTTTTAAATTTTGCAAAGAACCTTTTTGTTTTTTAGATTTTTGCATTGTTTGTACTTTTGAAGAAAAAAAAATCACCCTAATTTTATTTATTTATTTTTGTCTGAAATGATGCCATCACAATCTCAATCTGTTCATGTCCATTCATTTATTCCACCCTGAGCTGCTCCCTTATTCTCTACAGCAGATACTTCTGTGTATTTGACTTGGCACATTTTATAGCTGCATCTTTTTCCTGATGCAAACCCAAAGCGATCCACAGTTCTTTTACTTGTTTGGTGAATTTGCAAACCACCACATTATGGGGCCACACCGTTCATTTCTTCCACCCACGGCGATTTTTTAATACACTTTCTTGGTTCCATTATCATGCAGCCAATAGTCTTGGAAGAGGCCAGCGCACTTGAGAGGCCTCTCAGGTCAAAGTGTGCTGCTAGTTATGTCACGATGACACACTAACCATCTCATACTCTGGCTGCTGTTACCCCTGTGTAACAGACACCAAGGCCCTGCAGTGTGGTGTGTGCGTGTGCTCCTCGCCCTGAGGCCTGAACAGGGATGAAGGCCAAAAGCAGATAATGACTTTGCTGACAGAGGACACGCAGGGAGAGAAAAAGGAGACGTCGGAAAGTGGCAGGAGAAGGCTGAAACCTTTCGCCTGCTGTTTTCAAACTAACAGATGACCGTGTAGTGACCGAGTGCCCCGATTGCCACCTGAATGTGGGGGTCAGAGCAGGATTTGACCCTGAGTGACCTGCAGTGTCTCACCACTGACCTCCTGTGGACATTGTTCAGCACTACAGCTCATTGGTGGAGGAACTTTGATCAACTTGGTATTGATCACGTGCAGTGAAAACATTTGCTCTCTAAAGTCCTCTAAGGTTTGCATGCAGATAGAATTAGATGGCCTTGAAGAGGGAAATGCAATCCCTTGATGGTAGACATCTAACCTTTAAAGATGACCTCTAAGCTGACTGCAATTAAGCAACCATAGAGGTCTCTTTTGGCTCGTCAACATAAAATAGTTCTGAAATAAAAACACACACACACACAGAGTTTTCACAAAGGACTTAAAATTTATAAATATTCTCTGAATCGACATTAAATCAATTGGGATGTTATAGAACTCTTCAGAAAAAAAAAATCCAAGAGATTTTTCAGAGCAAGACAAAGTGACAATAATCTGATACACACATTGTTTCTCTACTCCAAAAATATCTAGACCTTTTACTATAATCCCCTCCCCCCCAAATATATCAAAATATACGCCAACAATAAGCATCAATACAGACCACACAGAAAGCAGAATCTCAGCGGTTGCTCGGGTACTTTTGTTTTGTGAACACACTTCCTGTGCGGCACCAGTAAAGGTTACTCAGTGTTTGACCCCTGCCACTCCGGATGCCACGCAGAAACTTCCGTCTAAGGGTGCCGGCCCTGTCTTGTTGTCATGGTAAAGAAGGATGTGACTGTGCCCGTGCAGTGATTGGAGAAAATTCACTTGAGCAAAACAACAACACACAATCTGGCCCGTGCTTTCTGCCAGGCCGACCGGCCCTTTGGAGGATAAAACATGGCAGCCTCCTTACTGAGCTTACTTGATCTCCTTTTCCAGGAAGTTCCTGCATCTCTCTCAGTGGCAACTCCCCCCCCAAAAAAACAAAAAAAAAACAGATACAGGAGCAGGAAAAGCTGCTGAACAGGTTTAGGACGTGGCCTTGTGACTTTTCCCACGTGCGCATCTGATTCCTGCCCTCTAGGGGCCAAGCATGTAATGCACATCTGGGAGAAAAGCAGCCGTGGTCAGCAGATATTGTCGGAGGGAGAAACTTAATTTGATCTACTCATTAATTATAATAAATTCCTGACTTTCATCTGAGCCCATTATAAACCCTTGTAGTTTCCTTAAGTATAGGAACTGTGGGAAATTTATTATTTGTGAAATTTTTATGAAATTTTATTTTTTTTAAATCTAAGTTTCATTTAAAAGACTCTATAGGAAATGGCAACACTATCCCCTCGCTACATCAACACAACAAACAAAACAGAGGAAACACACCCACTTTTTAAAGTGTTTGTAGATCAAAACTAAAAAAATAGAAAATAAAATATTGAAACACCAAAACACACACTCCCTCCATTAGTGGAAACTGAGAGAACCTACAATCATGCTTCTCCTACTTAATAAATTTCACACAGTCCCTAATTCCTGACCTTCAATGAACCCGGGGGGCATTCTGCTCTGTCTCAGGTGTCCTGCCAGTCTCTTCCCTAATAGCACAAATCGATAAAAAGCTCAGGTGACCACGTCGCCACTGCATTCTCCCAAACGGCATGAGACCTGGAAGTTGCCTCTTCCCCCTAAGTCTCGGGTCAGATCGGACTTTTTGAGCATGTACGAGGGGAATCTGATAAAAACATGAGCCTGTGTTTCATGTGAGCACTTCCTCTCCTGTCTGCTGGGGTGAGCGCCCCATTCAAACCAAAATATGACTTTAAAAAACACGCACACGCACACACACACACACACACACACACACAAACAAAAGAAAACTAAGTAACATTTACATTGTTACAAATGAACAGAACTCACTTCTATCCTGGAGCAGGAAGAAACAGGATATAGTTAATCAATTAGACAGTATTTCCAAATAAGTTAAATTGAAATCTTTATATATTTTATTGTTTTACTAGATTTAAATATTTTTTCTTACTTTAAATATAATTATTACAGATCTTGCAAAAATACTACACTGTGCATTGGCTGTCTGCTTGTTTAAAGAGTGCCCGGTGCTTCCTGGATTCAGATATGTACACTTCATTGGAAGTTGCCTGGATGGGAGATTTTCAAAGCCTATTATCCCCAACCTCAGGTCATTTGATGGCATCAGGTCCCTTCATTTTGCTTTCATTTGGCCAAAAAATTTTAATTAACGCTGCTGTTATTTTAAAACTTATCTGAAGTAAACTGAAAAATAATGCACATCTTCTCGATCTTTTCATTTTCCAAAAATAGTAAGTCTAAAAATATACTGCATATGCCATCTTAGGAAACGGACATAATAAAATATTCTTAATAAGGAGAAATTGTAAAGTAGGAGAATATATCTCTATATATTACCTCTTTGAAGAATCTGGGGATTAATAGAAACAAAAGCTCCCAATGATCAGGATTTGATTTTTTTGTCTTGGGCCATGATTCACTGCTGCTTAAATAGAGAAAAAGTTCAAGATGGCTTTAGTGTATTCAAACTTTTGAGGGCTTATCCAATGTTAAAGAGCGCAGGGTGGGGTGCGTGTGGGGGTGTTTGCTGTGTAGGAAAGCAATCGGGTACTCTTTATGCTGTAAAACGTACGCGCGCGCTCCAACACCACTTGTTTTCTGAGCGGAAGTTACGCTCGCTTGCGAGGTTAAAAGGCAACAGAAGAGCGGGGTCATGGACCCAGCACAACTCAAAATATTACGCACACACACCCCTTCCCCCAAAAAACCCTCGATCCAAACGCCGTCCAACACGGTGCTAATTTTGCCCGCACGATGGGTCGGGCCTCCGTCCACACTGTCAATGTGATTAGAGTACAAAGAGGCATGTGGACGGAGGCCCGACCCATCGTGCGGGCAAAATTAGCACCGTGTTGGACGGCGTTTGGATCGAGGGTTTTTTGGGGGAAGGGGTGTGTGTGCGTAATATTTTG
>VUQK01010217.1:9677-19809 GCA_015106715.1 Bujurquina vittata | reverse complement strand
TGGCTATGAAAATGGAGGGATTTTGACATTTTCAAAGCAGTCCGTGTCAGATAATAAAGATGAAGTGTCACAAGATTTTACTGGAACTGACAGAAATCTTCATGTTAAGTCTCCTCTATGAATGAAAAAAAACAAACAAAAAAACCCAACCTTGGATTCATCCAATATTACGGACAAGGAAACAGCACGGTGAATATCATCATTTGATGGCGGACCTATGCGTGCCTATGCGTATCTTTGTAATCATTGCGTGAAGTGTCATACAATATTGGAAAGTCGGACACGGCTAAAATGATACTTTCCTCCATCTTTAAAGTTGTTGCAGACTGCAGCGTATCGCATACTCTCCGCTCATTGGTCAGTGAAGTTGTCAGTCAATGAAACCCTCGCTGATTGGTTTAACTGCCAGCGACAGCGACAAAAGTAGAACATTTTTCAACTTTGTTGTGTCGCGTTGCCTGGTCGAGTGTGCACGTCTACGTGTACGAGCTCGAAATTTCACATGCACGAATGTTGCCGGTCGCTTAGCTGGAGGAGGGCAAGCGATTGTCGCCTCATCGCGCAAGCTCCATAGGAAATGAATGGAGAGCGAGCGACGTCGCTCCCCGTGTGTCGAGCCCTTAAGTCTGAAAAAAAGTGGAGTGCCCACTTCAGGCCAGGGACGAGTTGCTGCCCCAAGTAGAGGAGTTTAAGTATCTCAGGGTCTTGTTCACGACTGTGGGGAGAGGAGAGCAGGAGATTGACAGATGGATTGGGGCTGTGGCTGCAGTGATGTGGACGTTGTACCGGTATTGTCATGGTGAGGAGAGAGCTGAAGATAAAAGTGAAGCTCTCGATTGACTTATGTCCTTATCCTTTCCTATGTCACGAGCTTTGGGTAGTGAACAAAAGGAATGGCGAGGAAAGGAGATTGTGGATACAAGTGGCTGAAATGAGCTTTCTCCGAAGGGTGGCTGGCTTCTTCCTTAGAGATAGGGTGAAGAATGCAGGCATTTGAGAGGGGCTCATGGTAGAGCTGCCAGTAGAGCCACTTGAGCTGGTTAGGGGATCTAACCAAAATGCCTCCTGGATGCCTCTTGGGTGAGATGTTTCAGATACGTCCTACTGGGAAGAGACCCCGGGATGGACTGAGGATTTGCTGGAGAGATTATATCTCTTGGCTGGCCAGGGAACACCTCAGCGTACCCCTGGATAAGCTGGAGGAGATGGCTGGGGAGAGGGAGGTCTGGGTTTCTCTGTTTCGGCTGCTGCTGCCCAAGCAACTCACACCCTCATAAGCAGAAGAAAATGTATTGATTTCACTTGCCAGAGTCGCAACTTCTCAACTCTTCGTGCTGCCATTTTTACTAAATAAATGATGTTTGTGGTGAGGAGGATGAAACTCAGAAAGTGGCAGAGAGCAGGAGAATCAGAAAGCTAATTCAATGAATTGACAAATTATTCATTAGTTGAAAAATACTTATTATACTCACAGATACCACAGTGTACTGAATAAATGAGGTTGGCTATTGTAGGAGTAGTTTTCTTCTTCGATTAAGCAGATATCAAAGATTTTTGTCTTTTGCTCTACCAGGTATCACCAAGTTGTTGTATCCTAAAAACACGAGTTACTACTGCTTGATGGATCTCATGTCACAGAGGGACAAGTTCATATGCATATAAAAATGATAAATTTTATAGTATGCCTATTTGAATAAGTAATTCTAGATAAGCACATGAAAAGAAGCAGCAACTATTCTAATAGTTGTTTATGTCTTTTAACTCATTTTCCAAACAAAAATTCCCCCAAATGTCTATAGTTTTTGTAAACATTGTGGTTTGTTTAATGTGATTGCAAACTCAATATCTTTGGGCTTTGAACTGTGGTTGGACAAAATTAGATATTAAAATTTGGACTCTGAGAAACTACTCTGTAATAAGTGTCAGATTAATCAACAATGAAAAGAGTGCTTGATCAGCGCTAATTCACATGGTGCAGGAATGCGAGGTGTGTGTTCAGGTTTAGAGAGGATTTTGAACTATGCTGTTCTTGTAATATGTCAGCAAGCACCTTTACCAATAATTCAAACCACAGAGTGTCTCCGAGTCACTTTATGAGAATAAAGAAAATCTTTGGGTTGTTTTTGTTGATGAGTTACATAACATGTGTATGGAATTAACCTGCACATGTGAGAAAACCGTCGTCACTCTGACCTGCTTTTTCCACACCTCCCGCAAAGGACGTGCACATGCTGTAACACCTCAGACGTGATGTCATTTCTGGTTGTCCCACCTGATTATCTTTTTTTTTTTCCCTGTCACTTGTTTGGATGTTTGCCTAGTTTATATGTGAGAAAATTTGAGACATTAGCGCTCAGGCAGCAATGCTGTTAGTTAATCAGAAACTGCTTTTAGATTGTATGAAAACGCTGTAAAGAGCAGGCTGTTGCTGGAAAACAAGCGCAGCTCAACAGCGGACTCGTTCCATTTAGAGTTTCTTGGAAAGGGGAACTGAACCAATTTAGCGGCTTGGCAGATGTTTGTCAGAAGCTCAAGTTTATCCTATGTGCTGTCAGTGAAGCTCATATGGATCAGCTGATTTAGAAGTGTTCAGTGAAACATTGTTATAAAGTAGGTCACATTGTCACTTGGAAATGTTCAGGGTTTTTTCTTGCTTAAGATTAGTGTTTAGGTGTGGCTTTTCATGTAAGCATGATTGATCTGCTTAATAGTTAAAGAAGTGATCCTGGAGCTTACTTAGTCTATGCTTTGTTCTGTTATTTCTGACTATATCTGGTTAAAATATTGCCACACAGTCCTGGTGATTTTCTTTCTTAGTGACAGACCAAAATCTGTTTGGTGGGGCACCCCAATTCTTTTTTTTATATGCAAGAAAAACAGTGCATGGTTATTTTCAAATTACACACTTTCTTTATTCTATAGACATCTATGTGTCAAAGCTCTTTTTAGTCTGCATTGCCCAGTGTGAAGCTTTTAGTTATCAACAAATTCAGAGTTTTGTGAACCTATTTATTTTTGACAGCACGGTAGTTCAGTGGTAAATGCTGCAGTCTTACTGCAAGAATCTCTGAGGGTCGAACCCAGGCAGGGCTCTGGTGTGTTCTGTTTGCATGTTCTCATCGTGTTAGGAAGATATTTTCCTGCCGCTGAACAATAATGGGGGGCAGAGGACAGTCCCACAAAAGAGATTCTTAATCTCAACCATTTGAGTTCCTGGTGATACTAGTAACTTATGCTTTGATAAGACTTTTACCCATTTCATTAAATTGTTTAGACTCTATAACAACAATAAAACTGACATTTATTTTTAATTTTTGAATTTATTCTTTTTGATTTTGATTTTAAATGTATATGAAATGTCAGAAAATTGGGCCTTCTTCCTGTAGTTTGTTTTGATTCATATTATTTGCAGTTGTATAAAAATGGAGAAAAGCAGCAAATCTTCACATTAATTCTACATTGAAATGTAGAAGTTTGAGATTTTGTTTAGATTAAGAAAGAAATATTCTTTTTGATGGTGTGCTTTTTCCCCAAAGTGAATACATTGGCTTTATTTAAATCAATAAAAATAAAAATGGAAACCTTTTGCATTAGCAAGCGTTTAAACATCAGACTTTAGTATTTTACTGGCAGTACTTTTGCCTGGGTATGAAAAATGATGTGGACGATGGGGCACAGCACAGGAGGAAGTGTGGGAGTGTTTTGCAGGATACCTCCTCTCATCTCTTTTGGTAAGGTTACACCTCTGACTATCTCTTTCTTTCCTGCATCTGTCTGAGGAAAGCTCCAAATATTTTGACACAAATGGCTAAAAGTGTTGTCTAACAGGTCAGCCTGTCAGAATGGCTTCAGTCTCAGGAAGTCTGCTGGCCTGTGCAGCGGGTTAAGTAAACTCAGATATGATATATGATTAGAGCACAGCTTGGTGAAATTCTGTGAGAAGACATTTTTATGTTTGAGAAAAGAAACATGCATATACTCACCTATACGCAAGCACAGATGTGGTGTGTAGGCGACAAAGGCACAGGATGTGTGGTTCGGGGGGCAGGAAGAGGAGCAGGAGCTGAAAGAAGTGTGCATGTGTGTGTTTAGCAGGAGAGTCCCTGCTGTAGGTCTTGAACTGCAGTTAATGTAACACTGATAGGAGCCCGTTGTGCTACTTTGCAGCCCACACACTCGTAAAATTTCTCACTGCTCATTTATGGCGTCAAGATAAAATTATACCTGGTCTTTTTTTCAGTTGTCATTTCTAAACATAAACAGTGAAGTAAGCTGGTGTGAAAACCTAAGCACTGTCATAGTTATTATTATTTAAATGATTAAACTAAACTTCCCACACAACTAAGTACATACACAACTAAGTACATACGATATGTCATATATTTAAAATCTAAATCATGTAGACCTGACCAGTAGTGCCTAAAAAGGGGAGTAGTGCCTCCCCGTCTCTTACTAATTGGTGGTTTTTGAACTATATTTAAATGTGGTTTGGGTCACCGCCTCAGCTTCATTGTTTTATGTGGTCAGAGGGGCTTCAAATAATTGCACAATGTTTTAGTCTGTATGCCGGAAGTTTAATGTTTGCACTGGGGCAAGAAACATTTAATACATGAAACTAAATTAGAAAACACTCCAAGGAGGGCTTGGAGCTCAGCCTCCTTTATTATGACGCTATGTTGATAAGCTCATAATGTCAGATACTGTTTTTTAGAATATTTGCATATCATCGCATATCATTTTTACATACTAGTATTGGTACCCAAAAATCATTGTGTCATTAGGATTGTGCTGTTGATTTCTTGTGTTGGGAACTGGCATCTTTCTGTTTTGCTAACTGTGGCATGTTTGTCTGTCTCTCCAGTTGATATCCGAGAAATCAAGGAGATCCGTCCCGGACAGAAGTCTCGGGACTTTGAGCGCTATGTGGAGGACTCAGCAGCCCGGCTCGATCAGGGCCACTGCTTTGTTATTCTGTACGGCACCGAGTTTCGCCTTAAATCACTCAGCCTGGCAGGTATGCGCAGATAAAAACGTTTACATGTTGAGAACAAGTTGCCTGTTACCATTGTGCCTCAATAAGATCATAAACCACAAACTTTCAATGAAATTCAGTTTTATTTATAAAGCGCCAAATCACAGCAAACAGTCGCAAATCATCCATCCATTAATACCATTAGAACAAATATTTTTATTTTTAGTATGTGACAAATCAGTCATGGAGTTCAACTGTTTTTGGCACAGCAACATCGGATGAAGAGATGACCATGTGGGTGAAGGGGTTAAACTGGCTTGTGGCTGACACATTGAAGTCTCCGACACCGCTTCAGATCGAGCGGTAAACACACCATGCGTCTAAATATTCACTTATTCAGAGTTGGTGTAAATAAACAACATTGTCTACATTCATTATTCAGTCAGTAAATTGCACAATTCTTTCTTTTAGGTGGTTACGGAAGCAATTCTATGCTGTTGATCGCAACAGAGAAGACAGGTAACTAAACTCATTCAAATGATATCAGACACAGAGTTAATCAGATCACCCTTACAAGAAATTCATGTAATTAGATGTACCTCAGTTGTTTGCTGCACCAGCTATATACCCTTTTTTCTTAACGCAAAATCTAGAGCACATAGACTTGCTGCATCTGACTGGTAGGTGTCTGTGAGAGAGCTTAGTTGAGGTGTAGTGAAGGAACTAACCCCTCAGCCACACACCAACAACTCTTCCTGCAGCAGGAAACAGACTGCAGAGAATGGAGAGGAGACGTACAGAGATGTTTGTCTGTTACATCCCTGACAAGCCTTTGTTACTCTGTGTGTAGTGTATTGACTTTTTGTGGCCAAAATTCCAAGCTGTGTAGCAGAAGTGAAGCCCAAACCACTCAACAGAGCATGCAGGGTGTCTGTTTACAAGGTTTTAGCCTGTCTGTACAGTCAGAATTGCATTTCTGCCTCACAATAGTATCTACGAGTAGAAGTGTTTGCACATGTTGCACATGCTTATCCATGTTTGTTTTATTTTTCAACAAAACGTGTTTAGGATATCCTGTAAGGATCTGAAGAGCATGCTGAGCCAGGTCAACTACAGGGTGCCCAACATGAGGTTCCTCCGAGAGAAACTTCCGGTAACCTCTTGCTGCTTACTTTCCTTATCACAAACCTGCTTCCCACTCCTTCTCCCCATCAACTTCCCTTTCACTATGATGTTGTTTGAGGCTAAAGATTTATGATTTGTCGTTAACTGCCATTTCACTTTCCTCCCTGATTCTCTTCTTGTTGTACAGGACTCAGAGTTGAGGAACGGAGACGTGTCCTTCAGCCAGTTTTCCCAGCTTTATCGTAGTCTCATGTTTGATGCCCAGAAAAACGTAAGTGCAGCCTTTTTAATGTATCCACAGATAGTCCCTGTGCTTTTATCCCCCTAGCACCCCATCTGATGCTCTGCCAAGGCTCACTTCATCCCCCATCTGTCTGTTCTCAAATGGCTGCAAGATCAATATGCACCAGTTAAAAACCCACCAAACCCCTCTGGTGGAGGCCATTAGGACACACAAACACACACACACACAGATAAGAAGGCATGCAAACAGGGGTCAGATAAAATGGATGACCTCAGTGCCCTCCCCCACCTCACAGGATTTCTACACTGAAAGTGCAGCACTTTGATGAATTACTTTAAATGTCCTTTGTGTTCTTACTGTCTTTCAGATGGAAATCCAATTTCTACAAAGGTAAGTATGCACAGCACATGCACATACACAGTGAGTTTTTCAGTTATTCACTTAAATTAACCATTGCTTTCTCTGCAAGGTTCATTGATAGACCAGAACAGAGGATTTCCCTAGAGGACTTCAAGAGCTTCCTCTTGGACTCTCAAAAGGTAATGTTTCAGTTGTTGGTTATCTAGATATTTTATTGCAGATTTGCTTAGTTTTCATGCTCAAATGCCTGTGTTTGTTTTTGCTTCCAGGAAATGTGGGCCACAGATAACAACAAAGTTCAGGAGTTTATGTTCGGCTACCTGAAAGACCCCCTGAGGGAAGTGGAGCAGCCTTATTTCCAGCAAGATGAGGTATGTACACCTCGCTGTATCTCACATTTTCTTTCCCCCCCTTTTCTCACTTGTTTTCTTGCTCTTTTCTGAGTCTTTTCTCAGTAATGGAAAAACATAACATGTTTTCATAAGTTCTGTTTTCCGATGCCCCCCGTGTGTTGTTGGTGTGGGAGGGAGATGCTCAGAAATTGACATGACTGGCCATGATCTCGGCCCTGAAGCAGCTCCTCCTACACAGATAGAAAAGGTTATTGACTATGGTGCGGCATGACAGTTCTGCAGAAAGTGAAGGATGCTTTTTGTGGTCACCATAAACTCATGAATAGAAGAGGAAAGTGGTGCAAGGCTAGCCTGCAGAAGTTGGTACTGCTTCTTCATGCCCGAAGTTGTACAGGCCTTGGTCATGTGCAATGAAAGGCACAAAAACATTAAAAAAAAGTATTTATAATTATTTTCACGACATATAAATGATTATTGATGACCTGTATTGGGAAGTCTGATTTGTACAAATCCTATTATAATGTGGTATTTTAGTGGTGATTATGGAAGCAAATGCCATTACATATTTAACCCCCAAGTTGAATCTGAGAATCCGGATTACACATTGTGTTGAGTCTCAACGTGCTTACGATATTCATGCAAGTCTGCAGCGGTGACGGTGTTTTAAACCTTGCTCATTTTTTATGGAGCTTATAACACTTATTTCTTCCATTTTCTCATCTTTTCCCTAAAGGTTTTTATGATTTATTCACATTGGCAGTCATGCATAGTCGGTGACCTAATAGTATAGTGGATTCCCTTTACGTAAAGCATTCCTATTATTTTGACAAGAAACAGTCAGCTTAGACATCATAGTTTTAGATTTTTTTTTCCTCAGTTGGATGAAACTTTAACAAGTGCTTCTGTCATACTGAGACCACTAAATTGTACTATAATTCTTTCCACTTTTTTCTTCTGCTCTTTCTCTCTTGTGTAGTTCCTCACATACCTGTTCTCCAAAGAGAACACCATTTGGGATTCCTCACTGGACCAAGTATATCCTGAGAATATGAACAACCCCCTGTCTCACTACTGGATCTCCTCTTCGCACAACACGTAAGGATGAAGGGCATTTATGCATGTATTTAGCTCACCAGCTGTAATTAGGCCCTGGGAATGCTGAAGTTCTTGAAACCTCTGCCCAAAAGGGGACTTTTGAACTGGGTTCAAGCATCAGATAAAAAGTGTATTATTTAACAATCTCTTTCCCGATTCCCAGGCGTTTATTTTGCAGGAAAATGTATTTTTCCTCCCATTGAAAAGTGTGTGAAAGGCAGTGCAACTACTTCTGTACTAGATATGAAACAATAATCATTGGAGCAGCAGAATGAAAATTTCCCATGTTGCTTTGATTAGGCTTGAATTGACTGACTAAATGAGTAAGATGTACGCAGTCCGGTGAACAGAGGACAACGAGCCCTTTTGATACGGCCATAATGATTTATTTATGCACCCACCATAAAAAGGGTGTTCATGTGTTTATGATGCAGTCACTGACATGTGAAACCTTTGAGAGGCTGTTTGCTTATGTGCTCTGTATACCTTGACATTGTGTGCTTATTTTTAGCTACCTGACAGGAGACCAGTTTTCCAGCGAGTCGTCCTTGGAGGCGTACGCTCGCTGTCTGAGGATGGGCTGCCGCTGTATTGAATGTAGGTAAATGCACACACACAGTAGAGTGTGTAGAGTTCACCCACAAACGGTTAATCACCACTGCTTGACTTTGAACCACATAATTAACTCTTCACCCACTCCTTATCCCTCACCGCTCTACTTTTAACCCCAGCTGTCACACCCCTACCCTCACGCAAAACTAACGCAGCACTTCCCGATATTGTTTTTACAGTAAATCCTTGTCAAGCAGGTTTCTGAGTAAGACACGTTTGTAGCTGCATGAAAAGGAAACTTTAGCTCAAACAAAATTAAAAACACAATAAAGCAAACAGGTCTCTTTAACCATAAGGATCCTGCAGTTCTCCTAAAAACACACACGTGTGTTTACTTTGTCTTTTCAAGAATTGTGGGAGATGTAATGATGTTGCATGTATGTGTCTGTTTCTTTTTTCAGTGGACTGCTGGGATGGCCCTGATGGAATGCCAGTCATCTACCATGGGCACACCCTCACAACCAAAATCAAGTTTTGTGATGTCTTGACCACCATCAAAGAGCATGCCTTTGTCACATCTGAGTGAGTTCACATGGCATTACACCATTCTTCGTCTTTCCTTTTTTCTTTATTACTGTCAGTGGTGCTGTGATAAATTACAAGATAAAAGATAGCAAAGATGAAGAGATGACGAACAGGCCGTAATGTAGAAACAGTGTGGGCAGGCTGCAGTGACATCACCTGGCCAAAAGTACAGAAGGAATTTCTGTGGTGTTGCTACTCTGAGTTCTGATCTCTGGTCCCTTATACAGCTATCCCATCATCCTGTCCATCGAGGACCACTGTAGTATTGTGCAGCAGAGGAATATGGCTGCTTACTTTAGGAAGGTGTTTGGAGATATGTTGCTAACCAAAGCAGTGGATATTGCAGCAGATGGGCTGCCCTCACCCAATCAGCTCAAGAGGAAGATCCTCATCAAGGTCAGGGCCACCTGGAGTCATGAGAAATCATATGATCTTTTGTGGAGGTAAAATGATTAGTAATCTTCCTCTGTCCATCTGTCCTCCTCCCCTTATCTGGTGCAGCATAAGAAGCTTGCAGAAGGCAGTGCCTATGAGGAGGTGTCCACCTCCACGCCCTACTCAGAGAATGATATCAGCAACTCCATCAAAAATGGCATCCTGTACCTGGAAGATCCAATTAACCATGTAAGCATGTTCACACTGTATAAATGGTTTCCAGATCCTGCATGAGAAATAATCTTTGGGCAGAAATGACTGGCAAAGAAAAACTAGCTTCTATGCCAGATCTGTTTTATTTCTCTCTCTTTTTTTTTTTTTTTTTTTTTTTTTTTTTTTTTTTTTTATTTTTTTACATTTATTTTTTTTTTTTCTCCTCTTCTTTTGGTGGGGTTACTTTTTTTATTTCAC
>VUQK01010216.1:12287-26031 GCA_015106715.1 Bujurquina vittata | reverse complement strand
GAGTTTTTTATATATATATATATATATATATATATATATATATATATATTTATCTCACTTTTTGATATATAGCCCCTGGTAGACAGTGATAGGATGAGATCAGGTCAAACATTGATCTCTGAAAGTGCAGGCCCTTTTTCCAAACCGTTTTCACAAAAGACTTCCCTGATGATTTCTGACACATAAGGTTAAGCTGGCTGGGAAAAAACAAGCACTTTTCTTGGTCATTTTTTCTATTTAAGAACAAATGATTAAGTGAAAATTGAAAGAGATTGATATTGGAAAACGGCTATTATTTATCTTTCTAATTCTAAAATTGTTTAGGGAGGAGTAATCACCTGTTAAATGACTGTTTGATTCACCAACTAATCATTTCTGTGAATCTAGATAGAATGATAAATTAACCGACTGCGCAGTGTAATACAGACACTCACATTTTGTCTTGTAGAAAGAATTAAATCAAGCTTGGCAGTGTGAGCAGCAAGGTTTGGTGCATGCACTAAAGTTTAATGTAAGATGACAGACAGAGAAAGTGAAGCCAGAGGACACAGCAGGCCAGAGACAGCGAGAGGTGAAAAGACTGCAGATGGCAGGCTGTTGACTGGCGATGTGGTATAATGATGATGATGTAATGAAATGGGCACCTGTCCTCAGGGTGTGGATGAATTTTCTGTGTGTGTGTGTGTGTGTGTGTGTGTGTGTATACCAGTTGGGGGTTTTTAGGGTTTGTCATGCAGCCCAACATTCCTGTTCACTGACTCAATGACAGAAACTGAGTTAGACGCCCACCCAACCCCCGCCTCTTTATGTCACCCTCAGCCAACCCTGCATATCACTGTCAGTACCCCCTTTCCAGTTTATCACTGACCAAACACTCCCGCAACCTCTCACCCCCTCACCTCCTGCAGAGATAGCACCATCGTTGGGTAATCCCTGCCTGGGACCGCACTATCTGGATCGTTTAATAATGTTGCCGCTGGAGCAGAGTCGGTGCAGATAGCTGAGAGAGACCTGTCTGTGTTCATTCCTTCGCCCTTAGTTTCTTTCTCTCTTTAGTTCTCTCTCTGCAAATGCCCAACAGGAACAGGATCACAGGAGCCCTAAGGAGGTGGCTTTGTCTGAGCTGGAGAGCTGGATGGAAAGACAAAAGGAAAAAGAAATGGGAAAGTTGTAGTCTCAAAGATGATAGGTCTCACAGCAGATCACCTCATAAGCTGCATACGGATACATTCGTCATGCAGTCATTAATGAAGTCACTTCTGACTGGTCAGAGAGGTCTTACCGGAATATAAGTGACACTGACATTACGCATTGCACGTACACTCCGTAGTACCGACTGACATGAAAGCAGATAACAGCAAAAGGAAGGAGAGTAGATTTTTCTCCTTCCACTCACTGCCTGTGTGAGTTATGAAGCATGAAGTCCGGACGTTTTCCCAGAGATGACATAACAACATTATGCTCCATGACCAATGATGGCTGCTCACACTCTAATGGAAATATTAAGTTTCCCCTGGACATGTGCTCCATATGGAGGAGATTTTTGCTCATATCTTTATCCGGCCTCTGTCTCCCTCTCCCTCCTCTTCTTCTATCTCCCTCAACCCTTCCCTTACAGCTCAGTGTCGTTACGCCCTGGGGATGGAGGATGGCACCATCCCAGATTCTGACATCACTGCCTCCAGCGCCTGGTCCGACTCCACAGAGGCAAAACATGGAAGGTGGGAAATATGTGTGTATATCTGTATCTGTAGAGTTCAAAGGTTAGTCTCAATAACTAAGCAGATTTCAACAAACACAAACTTTTTTTTTCTAAATTCACTAATCTGTTACTGTTTACATGCACAGAAATTAGTTTTATCATATATACAATCAGACTCCAGCTAGAACCTCAAATATTTGAAACAGACATTCATAAATTTTGCCACAAGAAGCGTCGTCGTGGCTACTGGATGGCGCTTTAACTGCAAAAATGACATAGGTGCCTGGTAACCAGCATACAACCGCTTGGCAACCAGGTGAATCCAGTCACCTGCTGCAAAGAGACATGTTGCAGACAAGTTGGCGACTCAAATTGATTGCAACATGTTGAATCTGTCTCTGTTTATAAATTAGATGATAGTTATTTGCAAATCTTGCCCAATCTCTCGGTGTTGGACTGCAATTGTTTGGGGACAGGTTGCCTCCCACCATGTGACTTGTCCAATCGTCTTGAGTTCAAAACTTTGTCACTGCAGCTACTTCCAGTTACCAGGCATCTACAGAGTTTTCCAAGTTGCCAAGCAGTTCTCACTGAGCCATTGAAGAGTAACTTAACAGCCATCTGAAAAACAGCAGCGCTGTCACTGTGTGTCAGCACACACACACACACACACACACCCCTTTGGATACAAATCTACATCCGAGCAACAAAGCAGAAATTTCAGGGGTCGATAAATTGCTTGATTTTTAGTAGTATTATACTCAAGCATTACTAAAAATGGCAGAGTCACAATGTTTTTTAACAATAAAAAAGTAATTTAAAGGACAGCAGCAATGTCTCGACTTATTTTGGACGTGTGCAGTACAGTAATTAAAGAAAGTTTTTTTCCTATCATCCCTGGCTGTCACTGGTTTGTTATGGTGAGATAATATAGCGCAGACAGCAGACATCACCATGCAGTGAAAGTTTCATAGTGACTAAATGAATACAGACTTGTGATGGATTATGTAACTCGAATAACTTCTCTGAGCATGCAATTTGATTTTCACACCATATTGAAAAAGAACAATTAGATGCCTGGAAAAGTAGAAAGAAAACATTTTCACGTTTGTAATATAAATCTAGAAGATGGTTTGAGAGCAGAATGATTAGGGCTGATATGAGGTGTAATGGATTGACGCACGCGAAACCACAGGTGTGGGACTTCTAAAATTGGGTTGGCTTTTCTTTCCAAGTCAGCCATGGAGAAAGCTTCTTATAAAGAAAACATAATCACCTCTTTGAATAGCAGCACTGACTGCGATCTCAGCTGGTTTCTACTTGATAGGGCGGATTTAATAGCCTGGTAGCGATTCTCTGAATTGCCGCCCCCATTTCTGATTTGTTCACCGAATCGTATACGGAGTCTTTAAGTGTAACAAAATGATAATTGGGTCCAATTACCAGGCACCATTATCATCTCTTTCAGGGGTCAGGGTGTCACGCTGGCCACTTGTCCTGCTCTTTAAAAGAGCTGCTGTTGTATTTAAACTTGCTGAGTAAAATTGAAGCGATATCTCTTCCACAGGAAGAAGATATTCTAGTACTCATGCACGCCAGCATGATGTGTTGTCTTATTTTCAGTCTGTTGGCACCATGTTAAAGTAATTTTTAGCAGGTTTATTAGATTAAGTTGGAAGATGATAGCGTGTGTGTGCGTGTGTGTGTGTGTGCGTGTGTGTGTGTGCTCGTTCCCCACCTTATCTGTCTGGCAGTGAGGTCTGCAACATGCTACAGCTATGTGTGGGATCATGGCTGTATGTGTATGTGTGTGTTTGGGCTCATTTACCTCAATCAGCTTGTTGGGTTGGGTTTCTTGGCAGAGTGTCTAACCATGTGGAAATGATTATTAGTGCATGCTCTTTTTAAGACACATCAGGGAGATCCAAAGAGAGAAAGCAGAGAGAGCAGCGGACATAACGTTTAAAAAAACAAAAAAACAAGTGAGAGGTGGATTGCTGCAGTGGAAAGGTGGGGGAAATGAATCTGAAAGCAGGGTTTGAGAAGGGTGTTGTGCAAAGGGAGAGATGCAGACCCGGTAGGTGATTACTCTTGGCCAGTGAAATGCTAGCTTATTGGTTGGCAAGAGAAGGGAAATGATGGAGGGAATGAGTGAACTGTGAACAATGGGGGATGAATGAAGAGTTGGCTGGTATTTAGGGAGGAATCAAAAGACAGACACAGAGAGAAAGAGGAGAAAAATGAGTTACTTGGCAGAGTGTTGTTCTGTAATGTTACACTGCTGGCTGGTGCATGTTGCCCCCCCCAATCCTCTTTCCATTAGAGGACACTTGGTGGAGCACTAATATGTTGATATCATCTTGTGGTTCCCGGCAGCATGATCTCACCCACTGAGGGGAGAACGGGCTTGATTAAAGTCCAAGCATCACTGTCAGTGTGACTGAGTTGATACAGTGATTTGTTTTGGTGGTCTGAGCAGCAGCTTTCATTTTGAGAGAAGCCCCACGGTGGTCAGAGCGCGGTTGTGGCCTGGCGTCTGTTCTAAAGCTCCGCGGTGCGAGTCGATCCGACGTCACAGTCGCACACAGCCAACTTTGTGGTCGTTGTGTGGCTGCTCTGCGGTGCTACTATGAACTTTTCTTCTCAGGATTAGGGTTTGGGCTGACTGAAAACCTTCGGTGCGTGTGTGGTCGTGGCAGGTCTGCAAATAAAGATTGGTCGTGGCACTCTACACCAGAGCTTGTTGTGAGGTTTAAAGAATGTGGAGGAGCTACTAATTTTCACCCTGCTCCTTTCATCTCGTTTCCTCTCTTCATGAGGCGTTTGTGTTCACTTTTTTCCCTCCATCAGGCTGCAGCAAGGTTGGTTAACTAAAGGAAATGAAGTATGTAAATACATTTCAAGATAAAGACTAGACTTAAAAAAAAAAACAAAAAACTAAAACCTTATTGTGCACTTACAAAATCAATTGACTTACATTTTAAAAAAAAAGAAGAAAGAAATTCTTTGTTATTTTGGTCACATTTGCCAACACATGCAGCCTGAGGAGGCTTTGGTGCGTCTGTTTACTGAAATCTGCATGACTGTGATATCTGCATGACTGTGAGTTGCTCTACTTGTTTTGAATTTCTAACAATTTTGCCCCCAAGACTGTAATAATAATAATAATAAAGACTATGAAACAACCAACGCAAGCGCAACTGAAAGTGAACATTTTCGAACACTGAAGGAAAATTCAACCTAAAATAAAAATCCAAACCACAATAGCAGTGGTTTGAAGATGTTCTCTGTCTCTCGCTCTCTCTCTCTCTCTCTCTCTCTGTCCTTCTAGTTTCCAGATCTCCATTTTTCTGCTTCTCTCTTTGTCAGATCGTGTTGCTGTATTGATACGTGAATGTTTGACTACTGTAACATCCAATTTGTGGTGGAGGAGGATTGGACTGTTTGCACTGAACTCTCACTTGTACTTCTGCACACTGCCGGCACACAGGGTTTTGATGCAGTTGGTCTGCAGGCATGTTTGTATCTGTGCAAATGTTTGTGTGTGGGACTGGGATTTTGTGAACTTCTGACTTCTGTTTTTACTTTAAACAACTTGCAGTTTGTTTTCTTTTACTGTTATCTGACTTTAGCAGCTCTATCTCTCTGTCTGTTTCTCAGGTTGAGTACTGGAGAGGGGGATGGAGCGTGGTGTCCGTTAGGATCCGTCTTCCCCAGCGGATCAGAGTACCTCCAGGTGAGGTGCTCTTCCTATTCTGGGCTGATTTGCAGGTGCAGCTAGTGCTCTGTACAGCTGCTGTTTTTGTGAAAGGACTCAACTGATATTTAATGATCAGCAGCATGTCAGCAAGGACATTTGTAACTATTAGAAAAGTATGTTCAATAATTCAGCCAGGGCCTTACTTTGATGCGGTTTTTGCAGCAGCTATAAGGTTTTGTTGAGTATAATAGTAAAGTGCAAACATACGGTTTCAACATTTAGGAGGGAAAATGTGGAGTTTGCATTTTCTCCCTGGTCCTGTGTGGGGGTTTTCCAGGAACTCTGGTTTCCTCATACTTGTTAGGTTAATTGGTGATTCTAAACAGGCAGTGAGCGTGAGGGTTGCCTGTGTCTCTGTGTTAGTCGATGTGATGGCCTGGTGATCTGGCCAGGGTGCACCCCCCCTCTTGCCCTATGACTTCAACCCCACCACCCACCACTGGGCTAACCTGAATTGGATAAGCAGTTAAGAAACTGGATGGGTGTTTGTTTATGTTATGCAAATATATTTAATTTTACCAGTTATGTTTGTTACCTTTGAGCAGAGTCAAGGTAGCTGTTTTTTTTTCTGCTCTTTATGCAAAGCCCAAAACATTTAGATACGCCTGTGTCACTTCCAGCTTTTACTAGATACTAATAGAGAGACAAGGTCTCTTTGTACTGTTTATGAGGACTTCTTTTCTCATCTTTGAAAACTGACGAGGTTGCACTGTCAGCCTATACTGCGCTAATCATCTCGTTTCTCCGGCAAGGTCATCGATATGCTCAGACAGCAGCACTTTGGATTCTGAGCACACACTTCCTAAAATATGAAAGCACTATCACAAATCATAAAAAGCTATTGAAAAAAGCATTTGAGTAAACATAGGTGTGTTTGGAAGCATTTTACTATACTTTATAAATCTCATTGCTGTTCCCTGCTATGTGAGTAACATAGCTTATGATGATCTGTAGATTGACCTGCGCAGACTCCACTTCCTGGCTCTGGTTGGTACTCAGGGTCGCCACGCTGATGGGCACGGCCAGGAGTTTGCCCGCAGTTACCGGCTCCGCTACTCCCGAGATGGCGAGAAATGGATCACCTGGAAGGACCGCTGGGGCCAAGATGTAAGCAGGATTGTTCTCACGCCCTCTCTTTTCTTAGCATTCATTTTGAAGTTGAGCAGTTTGGAATGAAGCCAGCTAAAGTCTCGCCTTTGCTGCCTGTTTTAACAACACATTGAATGCATGTGCAGATTATAAAAAAGCCCCTATTATTGCATCTGCTAAATATTCTTTGGTCCTGCTCTGTGTTTGGTACCACTCTTACATGAGACAGTAGTTTGGGAAACAACAAAATATTTGCAGAAGGCCTGATTCTGTTGGTCCCTCACTTGCATTTATTATTCTGCACTTTTTATTGACACACAACAAATACTGAGAAATTGCAGCCAAAGTAATTCTTTGCATTAATGTGTTTCATCCAAAAACAGCCTGAGGCTCTAACCTCTCAAATCAATCATTCTTTGCACCTTTATATATTAAAGAAAAAGTTCAGTCAGTTAAACTTCAATTCTTCGTAGATTAACAAATTTGGAAAATGCTCTCTGAATAAAGTCTGAGCCTTAAGGTGTGGATTTAGTCAACCTTACTGTTATTAGCAGAGACGAGCAACATACTGTGTGATTGAACATTTGAACTGCTCGCCCCTAGGTGGTGTCTGGTAATGAGAACACCTACGATGTTGTGCTGAAAGACCTCGGACCTCCCATTGTGGCTCGCATGGTGCGCTTCTACCCCCTCGCTGACCGGGTTATGAGTGTTTGCCTTCGAGTGGAGCTCTACGGATGCCTTTGGAACGGCAAGTGTATTTTAGTGTATGTGAAGTTGATGGACATGAAGACGCTGTAAAGATAAACAATGTCGCTGCGTTTATGGATGCTCATTTTGTCCGTGCAATGTGATGTATGCCCTCCAGATCAGATAAAATCTTTCATATGGTGAAGATGGCTTAGTTGGCCGTCATCCCAGATTTCATCCTGTATCAGATGGTAACAATCACAAGTGCGTGGTTTTTTGAGGTTTTTTTGTTGTTTTTTTTTAGGGGGGTGTCATGCATTCCATACATCGAATTGAGGCATTGAAATTTACAGCCTTTGTGGGATTTGCCCAAATAAAAGAAGCTCCACATTGATAAATGGGGTTGGTCTCCATGTTTGCTGAAGCATAAACTGACTCTCTGAGTATTTATGAGTTGCTCACCCCCCACCCCCCACCCCACCCTGCCCCACCCACCTCCCCTCAGACAGCACTGGGTTGCCTGTAAATCCTGACTGTCACTGCCACTAAAAGACCAGTTCTCAGTTTGTGTCTTCAGGGACACCATCCCTCTAAAATATGCTACAATATGGCTTTCAGCTCCGTTTTTTTTATCTTCTACAGGATGGAGATTATGCAGAATCTACACAATGTGAAGCTTTGCACACATTTGACCTTTTATTTCATCTCATATCAGTTTATATAGAGGCAGCGCAATGTCTTCCTGTCTTTATTCCTCAGCGTTCAGTTAGGACCTGCTTTGCTCTCAAGGACTCTCACACTGGTACACGCAGATAATCACATCTATAGACACATGTTTATGTGCAATCAGGGAATTTTGCACATATGTTATATGAAGAATTGTTATGGGTGGAAAAGCAGCAGGCTGGAGTCAGCGTTACTGACATCACCTCTGTTTTCGGGGAGTGGGCTGATTAGGTGTACATTAGAACAAGGAGGCTTGAATTCCGCTGGTTAATGGTGACTGGAGCCAAGCAGGCCCGAGAAGCCGGTCAGTTTGTTTTACTACTTGAAATCCAGCTGTAGCGGTTTCCCTGCAGCTGTGATTTCTGTTGGCTTGGTACATTTTAAACTACTCACAATGAAAATAGGAAAAAAAAATGTTTCAAAGGTTTTTATTTCAAGGACCTCTCGACTAATATTTCCTCTCGTCTTTCTGTCTTTCAGACGGGTTGAAGGCTTACACAGCTCCAGTGGGTCATGTCATGCAATTGTCCGGCATGTCTGTGTATCTGAACGACTCCACCTACGATGGGAGCACAGAACAAGGGTAATACTTGCAGCTGCTCCGGGCATCTTTTCCATTTTCATCTTTATGTACGAGTACACTGGATTTCCATAAACACCTGGATTTCATTTAAATGGAAATGTGCAGGCATGGCATCGTTTACAAATCACAATACTGCACTGGCAAATGTGAAATATGATCATTATAACAATTCACTCCCACATTAGCGACGCCCAGGAATGTGGGGTGAAGTGTTATCGTGATGATATTTGTGGCTTCATCAATGGAGTAACAAAAACTGTGCTCATCACATCTGTTAGTTCTGAAGCCAGATCCTCTCTTGAGGTTTATCCAGTCAGCCTAATCGAAGGGGAATGACGGTATTTTCTTTAGTTGTTCTGGGATTTGAGGCGTGTTTCCTGGCCGTGAGGTTTTTGGTAGGGAGCCATGGAGGGGCGAACTGGGGGTAGTGTCCACACTTGCGTGGGCTGTGCACTTAATGGGGTTGAAATGTTTTGCTAGCCGGTGATCTAGCACTTTTGATGTAATCCAGACGTTCTTGTAGCATATGTACATGTGAGGGCCCATATGTCTGGTAGTGGGGTGGGAATGTTTGGGAATCCTATTCTTTTGCTTAGTATTTGTTGAGGTGTGTGTTTGTGTTTGTAGGGGGGAAAAGAATTGCAGTTGGGATTTGCATTTAAGCTGGTGATGAAAGCATTTTGGAAAATGGTGAGAAACAGACGGGCACGTGCAGCTTTATTTCCGCACAGAGTTAAATGGTAAATGTGCAGGTACTTACAAAGCACTTCCTACTCTTACTGAGTATTAAAAGTGATTTTGCAGTACAAGCCACTCTCAGACACACATTAATCCCTGCATTTTGTTCCTTTGAATGCTTTTTTTTTTTAACTATTATGCACACACAGGGCAAATTTTCGATTTCAGTAATAATGCAATGAGTGCCCAAGCACACTTCAACATTTTGCTGTGCCTCCTTAGCCACAGCTGCCTGTTGCATGTGTGTGTGCAGAATACAGTTTGGAGGCCTGGGTCAGCTGTGCGATGGTGTCCTGGGAGGAGACGACTTCATAAAGACTAAGGAGATGAGGGTGTGGCCCGGTTATGACTACCTAGGCTGGAGCCGGGAAGCTCTCGGGCACGGCAGCGTGGATATTGAGTTTGACTTTGAGAAACCACGAGTCTTCCACCACATGCAGGTAGGTGTTCAAAGTTGTGTCTGTGTTCAATAGTGCATGTATAAATCTGTGCAGGGCATCACTATCTTTTGTAGATAGCATCGCTCTGCATGTAAAAGTGAGATGCTGTTGCAGCTAAAAGCAATAGTCAATGGTCTGTGTCTTCCAGGAGATCCACTATGTAAAAACAATCATTTTTAGACACCGTAGTTCATTTCATCCACAACCAGAAATGTTGGCGACTGCAGAATATCAGGGTTTTTTTATGTTTTTATCTAATCTCATATCAGGTCATATTTCAGGGTATTTCTTGTGTTGTTTTTTGTGAATGATTGTGAGAAGATGGCAAAAACCTTCTTTATGGGGACTCAAAACTGCCATGATAAAAACTGCCACTTATTTTAGAAAATGTGGCATGAATGTTTTCCATTTTCCCATCCTGTCAGTTTATTCACATGCCAATGTAATTGTCCACTTTAAATATTCATTTAACAAATACTGATTTGTTTATGGATTTATTGGGACATTACTATGCACATTGTATTCCCTCTGGTAGAAACATAATAGCTTTTTTCTGACTGGTCCAGTTGAACTTTGAATAATCCTAATACCCCCCCCCCCTTCATACACATTTAGAAGCAGAAATGCATGAAGAACAAACACAAAAATAAATATATTTTGGGGAATAAATATGGGGGAGAAAATGCAAAGTAATAATAATCCATATATAAATGAATAGGACAATCAGTACCAGGATAAATGAATACAGAAGCTCATTAAAACTGAGATATCGCTCTATAATTTACATTTAAATTGATTAATGCATTTCTGGTGCCTTTAAGAGCATATTAATTAATTTAGTTAATATTAAAAAATTGCAATATAAACCCTCCATAGTTGTTATCCCACAGGAATTTCTTTGTGTGACGCGTCTCAAAGCACAGTTCAGTAAATGGGGCGTCCGTGCTGCATATCATCACCCTGTTCAGCTCTAAATGAAGAACTTTGTTTCATGTTGTTCTATTTTTTTTTCTCCCCGTGTTTCTCATAGAAAGCACAAAACCTGAACTTTCTTCATGTGTCACTTCCCTCTTTAGGGGCGGCAGTCTGTTTTAGAATTTGAAATACCTTGATGCATACTGCTTATTAAAGGCACACAAATCATTTTATTTAACTTTTTTAACTGCTCAGTGTTTTAAAGTCCATATCCTGATTCCCTGTGTCAAGAACAGGCCATTTACAAAGAAGTACTTGTAATTAATACATCATTTTGGTTGATTAATTATCTCATTAGCCCAAAACAATCACATCATTGTGATTGTGGCAAGACGCTAGGCTGACTCTTCCTCTGGCCCTTTTCTCCATCAATGAAACTGCTTAGAAATTCCTGTATCTCCCAGTGCCACAAGTCCTAAAACAGCACCAGTATGTGTCTGTATATCTTTTTTTTTTTTTAAGGAGCGCTAACTTCCTTTATCTGCTACTTCAGGAAGCAACATTTTTACTGGAATAGATCTGCAGCCATTTAATTAGTTTGAATGTGCCATTGTTTATGATGGGACAGTGCATCAGTGCTTGTCTCGCTGGGAGCCACCAAATTGCATCACAGTCTGTTTGTGCGTCTGTGTGGCTTTTGGGGTTAGTTTGTGGAGCAATGATGGGGATAATGGTCTGAAGCAACCCAGTTTGAATTATAACTATGTTGTCTCATTGGATGTGGACTGGAATGTCGGTTTGGGTGAGAAGCACCATATACATCTGCGTATTGAGCAGCCTGCGTACTTTATAAAGGGCACAAGTAATTACTTAGAAATCTTTTGACAGTGATGGAAGATTTTTTTGAATCTTTTTCTTTTTCCATGCGTTGTTATTGTTCCAGTTTACCGCAGTTACCTTTTAAAAATCTCTCCCTGTGGTATTTCTAGTGTTTTTCCTATGCTTATCCTGTTTTTCTTGCCTTTTCTCCGGTGGTTTTCAAACACTAACCTCAACCGACCGTTACACTAGCCTGCCTGTGCGGATATGTCAGACACATAGGTCAAATAAACAAAGAGAGGGAACCTGAAGCTGATTCTGTCTTGACCTGACTCTGCAGACCACAGCTCTTTAAACTTCATTTAATAAGCTTCCCAAAGACAAATCTACATTTTGATAATCAGTCATAACCATTGCTTGTTACAGTTTTTTTTTGTTTGTTTTTTTAAGTTTCAGTTTTGTTTTTTGGGACTTTTTGTAAAAGTTTTTGCTCATGGATGTGAACCTTAACAAAAATATCACTGATTTCTTACTGTGTGTCTCACATTAAGCTTTTGGTGGGTCTTTTTGCAGCTGCGTTCCCTAAAGGAGCAGTAAATTTCCTCAGTTCTGTTGACTTATCAGACCCCTACCTCTACCACCAACTTCCAGTGCATACCCACACACCCCATTTTGTCCCCTTTCCAAACAGAATCACTTGCACACCCCTGAGCATCTGGTGTAGCTGTTTGTCCTGCATCTCGTTTGTGTGTGTGTGCGAGCGTATTAACATGTGGATTAGGTTAGAGCAGCTGGCCTTGCAGTGTGTGAGGTTAATTGCTAATCTGTTTGAACAGCCTCTGCTCTCTAAGAGGAAATTTTCTTTTTTACTATCTCCGTCTTAATTTTCAGTCTTGCAGATCTATAGTTTTGACCTCAGTTGACCAACCTCAATCTTCCTCCACATCCTTGTTTCTTCTCCTCAAGCTCCTCCTTCTGCTTCCAGCCACAATGCCTCCTTGTACATTAATTCAGCTTTTATGGATTCCCCTGTCTTTGGCCTTTCCCTTCTTGTAAAACAGGGAAGATATATCCTCTACTCTCTTCTCTTCTGTCATACACTTTTTCTTCCATCCTTTTTCTCCCCTCCTGTGTTCTAATTTTGTTAATTTGCAGCTCGGCTCTGCTCTAAGTCGTGCCAAAGCAATTACGGCTCAACAGAAAGAGAATGTGTCATTAATTTTGTGTGTTAATTTAATCTCGTCCTGCCTTTCCACGGATAATGAATGACAAAGGTCTCAAAGTTTTCCAGATATTTCCATAAGCTATTTCTGATGTATAGGTAGTTATAAGATCTTGTAACTGATTGCAGCATTTCCTCTCCATATCTGTTCCTTCTTTTCGCTTCTCTGCACTTCTGCACTCACACAATCTTCTCCTTCCTCTAGGTGCACAGTAATAACCGTCACACACAGGGTGTGAGAGTTTTCAGCAAAGTGGAGTGTCTATTTAAGCCTAGCATCCTCCAGCCATGGTCCTCTCCTACCCTCACCCTGCCTGTGCCCCTCGAGGATCTAAAGGACCCCTCGTCGCGACCCATCTCTCTCCCACTGGGCGGCCGGCCAGCTCAGATCCTCCGCTGCAAATTCTACTTTGCAGACCGCTGGCTGCTCATCAGCGAGATATCTTTCCTCTCTGGTAGGAAACAGAATTGAGTTGGTCAGTTTTTCCGTCTGCGAGATGTGTATTTCTGCTGCTCTGGCAGGCAGCTTGCATCACATATATCCTAGCAACTTGCACTATCATGGAAGTCAAGCTGAGATTTGGCTTTGTCTAAGGAAAAGCTAAATATAGATGCCACCAAAAAATCTGAAAAGCAGACACCTGTGAAAGATTGCTGTATTGTGGATGTAAGCCCAGTCAGCACTGCTTAGATGTTCAGTGTGAAGTGGAGCTGAATAAATGTATTTATTTTCATACGGACTCTGACACTCATGTTAGGGGTAAAGCTTTTATCCTTTTAATTGATTGGTATTTTTGAGAGTTCTTTTTTTGGACATGAACAGGAGGAATTGTATCTCTAAGACATTATCGGGGCTTTCTTATTCAAGTTTTCATGTTTTTGTTTTTTTTAAAAAGCCATCTGTGAACATTACCGGTTTGCACCTTTGTAAGTGATCTGAAGCATTCTAAGAGAAAAGTGTCTGTTTTTTCCTCCATCTGTTGTCTTCATTATCCGTGCTTAGGTTACAACAGGGGGATGCAGCAAAAACACAAAAAGGAAAAAAAATGAATTTATGCCT
>VUQK01010216.1:0-12267 GCA_015106715.1 Bujurquina vittata | reverse complement strand
TATTTTTGGGGTTAAGCCACGCCGCCCCGCTTAGAAGTTTTAGGTGGAGGGGGGGCGAAATAAAATTTTTTTTTTTTTTCGGGCTCTTAAACCCACGTTTGGGGGGAAGGTTTTTGTTTTTTTTTTCCTCCATCTGTTGTCTTCATTATCCGTGCTTAGGTTACAACAGGGGGATGCAGCAAAAACACAAAAAGGAAAAAAAATGAATTTATGCCTATCTGATTCAAAGTGGGATAGAGGACTCCTCTGCTCGCCACTTGAGATTACAGTGACTAATTAAGCTATCTTCTCTAGTCAAAAACACTGTCAGGTGTAGTGGGATAAGAATCAGCCAAGTAATCTCACCAATCTTAGGTGGCTGAATTCACTCGAGCCAGCCGTGGCCCGACAGGTCTCGCTGCTGGTCTCGAGCCAGACTGGCGATAAATGACCGAATGAGGTTTGGTTCAACCTCCTGACACAGACAGTGAGGTTACACGAGGTCTATAATGGACTCTTTACTCTCAAAACTACCAACACATGCAGCTGTATGTTGTATTAGCCAGAACTGACTCACATGTAGGATCACAGTTGAGTGGATTTTAAACATGTCTGCCTGGGTTATGATAAACTGTTCACAAGGCTAGCATTGCTCCCTCAGAGGTAATTTTAGAGTCAGATGTTCGTTACACCCTCCAATCACGTATGTCCACAACTTAACTCACACATTAGGTGGTCCAAATAAACATTTGGTGCTTGTTCATTCTGCATTCAGCAGCTAAGAGCATCCTCGGCGCTTCTCTCCTGTCAACTCTCAGAAACTGAACTCCTTCCACCCCCCACCCCCAGTCGACTCCTGCATTAGTATTTAGTCATACTTAACCTACAAGATTGAGATGCTGGCTGTGTTGCGTAAACAAAACAGAGTATGTTATTTGATTACCTACTGAGGGCTAGTGAGCTAACACAATCAGTCATGTTAATCAATAAGGAAAGAATCAGTTCCCAGTCAAAAACAAGGTAATTAAATCTCATGAAATGAATAGCCTTTCTCTGGAATAACAACCAGCTGTGACCACAGTCACTATTTTCCCCAGAGCTGAGGTTTACCAGAAGGTGTGCTGTGTCACATAAAACCCTTCAAACACATAAAATGTTTATTTTTTATTAAATTGTCTCCCCCCCTCCCCCCTTTTGTTATTCAGAACCATTTGAGGAGGATGCCACAGACACTGATTCATTTCCTCCAAATATTCCAAAGATTCCTGACACCAGCTCCTCTCCTCCTCCTGTCAATGTCACCTCTCCTGCTTCCACATCGAGCCGCAGCACCTTCAATTCCACTACCGGGCCTTCTGGTGAGTCCTGCTCTTCCCCTCTTCCTCTCTATCCCCCCTGCACATCACCCCCTGACATTTATCTTCACGCTCACTCTTTCCACTTTAGCTTTCCCTTTCTGTTGTCTCCTTTTATCACCCACCACGCTCCTTCATTTACCCCTCTGTGGTCCCTGCTGCTCTTTCCTGCATTTCTAATTTCCCTGATCTCTCTGTCATCTCCCGTCTCTTTTTCCAGTTGTGATGAGTGTAAGCATGTTGGCAGTGCGCCTCTGTCATGTGTATGAAGCAGAACCAAAGGCATGCAGCGCCAAAGGAGGCACATGTTCGACTAGCCTCTCTTCATCACAAGCACTGAAATTCTTTGCCTTGAACCTCAGTGCCAGATGCATATCTAACGGAGTGTATTGTATTTTAACGCAGGAGAAATCAGGCTTAAAATTAAAGGTCAAATGTTTCATTATGGGGTTTTTTTCATCACAGTGTAGCTTTTAAAAAGTTTTTTGAACTTGTGGATTGAAGGAAGGGGAAAAAAGAACAAAAAAACCCAGAGTCCTGATTTCCAGGATTTTCTCTCCTCATTCACTCTCTTCTGAATCTCCACCACCTTTCTTCTCATGCCTTCCTCCTTTGTCCATCCCTCGCTCCTCCAGAATCCCCCACCACCACCGCCTTCATGATGGACACCACTGGTAACTGGACACTTTCAGGTGAGAGAGCATAAAAAAGAGAAGAGAGAGGATGAACAGAGGGGTGGGGGAGCTAGCTCCATCCGCTCTGGCCCTCCTCCAACATCTTAAAACTGTCCCACTGCTCGGTAGAGAGTATAAAGTATAATGGAAGAAAGATTACAGGGGCAGGCTTTGGCACTGGGTTTTGTCCCCTGGGTTTGAAGATATACAGCTGGAGGAGAAAACACTAACTGAGCTATAGTAAATTTTATTTATGTATGAATAACAACTGAGCTTCCTGTGGTCTCGCAAACTGCATGTTTTTTGGGAACTGGCTCTAGTCTCCACAGCTAAACAATAACAGGCTTTTTAGAAAGCTGGAAATGGTTTTCTGTGGCGTGTATGCTGCTTTGTCCCTGTTACTGGCTGTGGTTGAAGGGCTTTGTTTGGGTTTATTTATTACCCGCATGGTGTTGAAGTGACAGACAGAAAGGGGCCGTCTTCTGTTCTGACAATGTAATGTATCAATCACTGGTACATGTGTATGCATTAGCCTGGGCGCAGGTGTATGTTTGTCGATATGCATTTATGTGCACACAGCCACGGAAATGCATTATGCACACTATTGCATGTGTTTCTCTGTTGCCTTTAAAAGTTTGTTTATGGGCAAAGTTTACACTAAGCTACGGTGAGGAAACTCTTTCATTCATCATTCAAATAGCACGCCACATTTGACCTTCAAAGGAGAAGAAATAGCTGCTTGATTCTGATTAATAGTTGACTATAAAGCGCCGCATAAAGCCAAACAGTGTTGACATACTGTTCTCACAGCAGCCGGCTCTGAGAAGCTCTCTGGTATGAGCGGGCATACTAAAAGCATTCTCACACAGGCAATCCCTATCAGATGCTTTGTAAGCCTGATGAAACCATTTTGGCGTGTGTATGACCCCAGTGAGAGCGTGACTGCGCCGAAAGAGCAAATCCTCACAGTCTGACCAGCGCATTAACTCAGACCAGCGTGTGGTCTCTCACAAACACACACAAAAACCCATGCACGAAGACCCTGGTGTTGCATGGTGATCGATATACATGACATCAGACCCGCATAAAACTTTTAAGAAATCAAGGAAACGTACTAACATTTATCCTCTATTTGCCTTCTCTAGGGCCTGCATTTGCTGCTGCTACTCCAAGGGCGGGGCTTCCCGTAGCTAAAGATGACAGCAGTAATACAGCTATTCTGATTGGCTGCCTGGTGGGCATCATCCTTCTGCTGCTGGCTGTGATAGTTGTCATTCTTTGGAGGCAGTACTGGAAAAAGTTATTAGGCAAGGTGGGTCTAGACTTGGGTCACATGGCATTCCTTTTTAATCTGGCACTCCTAGAGAGTCAGCTCATGGGACATTTTCTTATTTGTCCCAAGCAGTTTCTGTTCATCCAGTCTTGGGTTGTGTTCAAGGTCAGTCACTCATTCACAATTCCCCTAATCCCTATTTTGGGAATCTTATGTAGAGGACTGTATAGTGAGTTACACTTTGTCATTTCTGTTGCACGTCTAAAACATGACAGATTAGCGTATATTATGTGTATGGGCACTGGGGGATATTTTGAGTGAACAATGTGGGGTATAGTAATGCTCCATATCCAAACAGCTCATATACTAATAGTGAGTAGTGTGTTTTTGTTAGTTTTATTAGCGAAACCTTTGAAATGTTAGTCCCCATCCTCGGTCAAACTAAAACATGCTTGTTTTTGCTAAAATCTTTGAAAACCTCAAAAAAAAAAGATAATTTTTGTAGAGGAAAGAAAACATGTCAGTTACTTTGGATAAACAGTAATTTTCCTGTTAACAGAGGAACTACTTTCTGCAGAATAAATGTCTCTAAGTGAGAAATGTGATTAGGGTGAGCTGTTCCTTTTACCCAATTTTAAGTGATTGATGGCAGCCTGAGATAACAACTGCCGGTCCTTTGGCAGAGAGACACTGCATTTCCATCTGGATGTGAAGCGGGAATCATTTTACATCTAATTGTGTTAAAATCAGCGCCCACTTCCATAGTTTGATCACACATCTGCTGGTTGATGCTCGCTTCCACGGTTTGATCACACATCTGCTCAGGAGACTCAGATGGTGCATTTATATTGCCTGAATCCTCTGCCCTCCCAGGCCCAAGGCAGTCTGTCCAGCGATGAGCTGCGAGTTCACCTGTCGGTCCCCTCGGACAATGTGGTCATCAACAACACACACAGCTACTCGAGTCGCTACCAACGCATTCACACTTTTCCGGATGACCGCGACCACGACAGAGAGGCGGAGGGGGAGTATCAGGAGCCCAGCGCATTGCTCCGGCCCCGAGATCACAGAGACAGCACAGGTACCTACGTCATTATCTAGGGCATGAATAGAAATGTTTGATTCATAGAGGTTTAAGCATTTCTGTGTAACTGCTCAGTCCAAAGAAATCACACTTAGTTTTGATTCGTGCTAAACATGCGGTGACAAAGATTGATCAGCCACATGCAGCTGGCTTGGAAACAGTCTAAAACAAGGCGCAACGCAATCTTCCACATCTACAGTGTATAAATTTCTACAATCATGTATGTGGTTTGTACAGATTGCTTTGTTTCTATGGCCGTTTGTTGATCATATCAGAAAGCAAACACATTTGGAGAGAGGAAGAAATATGGCACAAATGTCAGGGAAACAATACTTTTACAAAGCATTTCTTAATGCTAAAGTAAATCAGACCAAACACACTGCAACAGTGTGCCTCCATGAAGATACACAGTGCAGACGGGGCACAAAAGAGCTATTGTTCTGAGAAAAGGGAAGAAAAGAAACGAGGGAGGGGGAAAAAAAAGAAGAGTAAAGAAATAAAAGGCATTCCTTTGCTTGCATTGTACCACAGGAGGTCGGCATGCTGTCTTTACTAGGCGCCTGTGTGAATTTGAAAATAACACGAGTAGCAGAAACATTATTTCATCCGCTGGTTCTTGTTATGTTTGGTTATGTTGCCTGGGTTGTGTTAACTTGCCTGTTTTTGCAATGCACTTTTTATTCTGGGCTCCATGTACCAGTTCATCCCCCACCTCATCCCTTTTTTATTATGATGGATGTGCTAACATTGTCATGCTAATGATCGTCATTGTGTTTTGCTGTGTGTGTATTTTTTGTTCTACTTTCTATGTGTGGTGGTGCCCACCTCATCCCGTGCATCCCTGTGTGTGTGTGTGTGTGCGCGCGCACGCTCGCAGCCTTGCTGTTAAACAACCCAGCCCATTACCTGCTTCTACCTGATCACAGAAAAGGCTCGAGAGCGTTAGTCGTCCCCAGCTCCACACAGGTTCGGGAAAAGAGCCTCAATGTGCCCCAGGGTAAGAGACCTCAGACTGGGCCAACACAGTCAAGAGGGCCCCCTGCTTCATTACCTGCCTATCCATCTGTAACCACCTGGGTCGGGGCAGCAGACATGCTGTCACAGTCACTGCACAAAAATTTCTTTCTAGATTAGTGCGTTTTGCATGTGTCTGACCTGCTCCTTCATTCACTCACCATTCAAATAACTCATTGCTTTGTTTGAAGGGATAGTTTGGCTCTTGGGGAACTCTAAAAGTATTCACTGGCTAACAGACTCATAGATTTTTTTTTCTTTATATATAGCTAGCAGTGAGCTAAGCCAGGCTAAAAACATAGCTGTCATACTAGGAGCCATGCTGCTGCTAGATGCACTAATGGCATGGCTGTAATGATGGCAGTCTCAACTGTTCAGTTCACCCCTGTATTCTGTATTTTTCACTTAGTGACTCAGCCAGTCAGTTATTAGGTACCCCTTTGCCAGTACTGGGTTGGATCCATCTTTGCCTTCAGAGCTGCTTCAATTTTCTCTGGCACAGATTCAACAAGGTGCTGGAAGAATGTCTGTAGGCTCTCAGACATCCAGATCATGGTCACCTTGAGAGCACGAAGAAAGAAGGCAACTGGACTTTTCTTCTTTTTTCTTCACAAACCTAAAAAAGTCCAGCTGCCTTCTTTTTTAAGCTCTCAAGACAAAGTGCTGGAAACATTCCCCAGAGATTTTGGTTCATTTTGACACGACAGCGCATCCAGGATGTGACTCTCACTTTCTACCACATCCCAAAGGTGCTGTATAAGGTTGAGATCTGCTAATCTGAGTACAGTGCTCTCACTGTCATGTTCAGGAAGCAGTTTAAGATGATTTGAGCTTTGTGACATGGTGTATTTTCCTGCTGGAAGCAGCCATCAGAAGATGTGGTCATAAAAGAATTGCCACAGTCAACAACAATGCTCAGGTAGGCTGTGGTGTTTAAACGATGCTCATTTGGTATAAAGAGGCTTAAAGTGTGCCAAGAAATTATCCCTCACATCATTACACCACCGCCAACTTGAACTGTTAATGCAAGGCAGGAGGCCATGCTTCCATGTTTATGCCAAACTTTGACTCTACCATCCGTATGTCGCAGCAGAACTAAAGATCAGACCAGGCAACCTGTTTGCAGTCTTCTGTTATCCAACTTTGGTGAGCCCGTGTGAATTGTTGCTTCCTGTTCTTAGCTAACAGGAGTGGCACCCAGTGTTGTCTTCTGCTGCTGTAGCTCATGAGTTTCAAGGTTGGACATGTGCACTCAAAGATGTTCTTCTGCATACCGTGGTTGTAATGGATATTTGAGCCTTCCCAAATAGCTTAAGACAGTCTAGCCATTCTCCTCTGACATGAACAAGACATTTTCATACCGCTCGCTGTAAACCATAGAGATGGCTGTGTGGGGAAAATCCCAGCAGATGAGCAGTTTCTGAAATATTCAGCTTTAACAACTTTTTTCTTTGGTTCCTGTGTATTAAATGTTATATCCTGATTGCTCGTGCCTCAAAAGTAGAGAAAGTATGTTTTCAAAATTTGCTTTTGTGACCAGGACAGTAATATTTATAAATTTAATTACAAATTAATTACCGGTCACAAAAGCAAAGTTTGAATAGAATAATATATATTTTGTCTACCTTGGAGCTCAGCCAATAGTTTCTTTCTCTCGGGCCTGCCTCTCATCTACAGTGTAGACTGTAATCATTCAAATAGACTTTTAATTAAATGGATGGCCTACACAGATCTTCACAATCCACAGCAAAAATAACAATGTTAGATCAGGTATTGTTTTCCTAAATTGTACACTCGAGTCTGTTTTTAATATACAGAAGCAGTGGTATTAAAAACATTTAATTAATTAATTAATTAATTAATTACAAGGCTCAGCCCCAAAGCAGAATCGTGGCGCCACGTCTGCGGTGATCCCTGGCCCCTTCCTCTATTCCCACCATGACTTTGACATTTGTGGGTTTGATTGACTCATTAATTATTGGATGGACTGCTATAAAACTTGCCTCAATGGCTTCACTTTACGTCATCTGGTCAGTTTTAATTTGTTTAATAATTGCGTTTATGACCAAAAGGCTGTAAAACAAATGTGATTCTGATGAAGCTCTTCTGTACGTTACCTGTTTAATATCAGCATGTTAGTCCAATCACTGTGAGGCTGTTGGTATGCTGATGCTTGCAACATGACTCTAAAGCTCTATTTTTTTTCTTAATTTTCGTTAATTATTACAAAGTCCAAACTGCTGCATTAAAGCAGTTGTTTAAAACATAATTAATATTCATGGGTTTGTGGCTGCGTGGATTAAAGTGGACTAAAAAGTCTCTTATCGTTTCCATTATTATTTTAACAAAACTATAACAGCTTAGTATTCAAAGGACACACACCCCACAAGTGTTTGACTTTTATGATCTGCTGAAACCTCATGAGAGGAGTTTGTGTTGAATGTAAAGTTATCGCTTGTTAAATTAAATATTTTAGAGCTGTTTAAATTCTATTAGTGAGTGCAGCAGCACATTCTAATTAGGTTTAAATCGAGACAGAATGTACTGATACTGTGCAATACATGAAAGGGTTTTTTTATACCAGAAAGTTTACCCGTCCATCACGAGCGTGTAGCGTGTCACTGATTTTGACAGCACCTTCATGCCCTTCACGTCACAGACCTCCATGATTTATTTCTCACAGGAAAAAAAAAAAACTTTCTCCAAGGCCAGAAATTGAAGTGTGTCTGCTTACACTTGGCAAAAGTATTTTAACGCGCTCCCCTGCCATCGCTGCATTGCATGAATGAGCATACCAGAGACAACCGCAGTGAGAAACGAGCTCGCACATTTGTGATCGCTGATGTCTGTTAATAAATTAAGACGATCCAGAGATCCCTGGTGTGCGCTGGAATTTCTGTTGGATGACGGTTTCTGAGTTATTCTCGCTTCAGCCCCGGCGTCCGGGCAGGTGAACGGGTTCACAGCGGTGCAGGGCTATCTTCTGTTTTTTACTGAGGTCAAAACGCCTTTTTAAAAAAAAAAAAGAAAATCAGCCTGTGTTATTGTACTCAATTTGTCTGGTTCATTCTTTTAATTTATGTGCTGAACTTTAATGAACAAGTTTTATTGTTCAGATGATGTTCCTCCAACTCCAAACCATCCCTTTAAAACAATTCTTTAATTCGCAAACTGCTTAGAGAGCTGTTTTTATTTATTTACACGTTTCTTTTCGCACAGTAGTTTCTCAGTCTTATCCACCCTGTCTGCATCCTCCTCCTCTCTCCAGCTTGTGGTTTGGACTTCGACATGGAGAAAGGTTTTCCCCCAGCGCAGGAGGAGCCTCCTCCCTATCCAGGGTCCCCTCCTTACCCTTCTCTGTCTCCACCCGTGTCTCCTCCACTGCCCCCCAGCGTCCCCCACTATGCCGAGGCAGACATCGTGAGTCTACAAGGTGTCAGTGGCAACAACACCTACGCTGTGCCTGCCTTGGCCTCTTCGAGCCCCGGGGCTGATGCTGCCCCCCTACCAGAGCTGCCGCGCCAGTGTCTCATCTTCAAGGAGAAGCTCGGAGAGGGACAGTTTGGAGAGGTGAGATATGAGTGGAAGAGTAACTTTAGTAGGTAGAAGGGCGATTAGACTTTAACAATGCGTGCATTTTTTTTGGGTGAAAGGTGCACCTATGTGAAATCGAGAACCCCCAGGACCTCCCTACCTTGGAGTTCCCCTTCAATGTGAGAAAAGGTCGCCCCCTCCTGGTAGCTGTGAAGATACTGCGCCCAGACGCCTCCAAGAATGCCAGGTCTGTAACATCAATGTGCAGCTCAGCCTGGACTACACTTTCAGCATGGTTCATAGTTTTTTATTATTTCTAGTATTACAGCTTAACTCCTCTTTCACACTTTCTTTGGGGTTCCTCGAACTTCAGCGTTCTCACCAATCATTAGTTTGTGAAATATCAAAGAATATTTAGCTGCCATTTGAAAGCAAATAATAGTGAAAAAACATATTCTCTCTCATTACATATTCTCAGGTTCCCTGCTTTACGTGGCAGTGTTGTAAACTTTAAGTTTGAGGTGTTTGGTAAATGCCTGTTTCTGTGTTTGATACTTGGACCAAAAGATAATTGAAAGACAATTAAACTATTTATTTGATGCCTGTTACTGTGCAGACCTCTCTTCTTTTCTTTTTCTTTTTTTTGGCCATATCTACATGCATTAGGTGAGATTCTGGCTCTCTGTAGAGTTGTAGATGTTTTACTCCCTTCACCTGCTGCTTGTTTACTTTGGCTCTCCCTGAATTTTGCTCTGAGCAGATTAAATTGGCACGTGTGAGCTTATGTTCAGGGAACATCTCTCCACAGGTTTATATTTGAGGTTAGTGAGAGCTCGAGCCACACAAACATATTGACCAGTAAAAACAAATCAATAAAGTGAAAAGTGTGGAAAGCCACAAGGAGATGCAGGCTGGAGGTGTTTATTATTACCTAGAGGTAACATTAAAAATGTTGTTTGATAGGACTTTAATATTTAAGTATGTTATTTTTACAGTAAGCCTGAGAAGGAATCATTTCCCTTTCAATCTCTGATGTATCATCTCCTCGCCCCGATAGGAACGACTTCCTGAAAGAAGTGAAGATCCTGTCTCGCTTGAAGGACCCGAACATAATCCGGCTGCTGGGAGTCTGTGTGAGCAGTGATCCCCTCTGCATGGTCACGGAATACATGGAGTGTGGAGACTTAAACCAGTATCTGTCCCAACGAGTGCTTCTGGACAAGAGCGGGCCTTCACACAATACGCCAACAATCAGGTAAGACGTGTACAAATGTGCACACATAGATAAAAACACACACGCGGAGCAGCAGTTTTTATTCTCTCCCATCTGCAATTTATTTCTCCCCCAGTTACCCAGCCCTCATCTCCATGGCCAGCCAGATTGCTTCAGGAATGAAGTTCCTCTCCTCGCTTAACTTTGTGCACCGAGATCTGGCCACACGTAACTGTCTGGTTGGGGGTGAGAGGGGTGAGAGCGGAGAGGACCAGGGTGGTGAACGTCACATCAAGATAGCCGACTTCGGCATGAGCAGGAACTTGTACGCTGGAGACTACTACAGGATCCAGGGCAGAGCTGTGCTGCCGATACGCTGGATGGCCTGGGAGTGCATACTCATGGTGAGAGGACAGGAATGTATGTGTATGTGCGTTTGCGCATCGGATTGTGTGTGACAGTTATTTTATTGCACTTTATATTGTTAGTCAGAAGTAGTCATATTGGGGTTTTTCTTTCCTCGATTTCCTGAACTGTTAGGATTGTATTGCTTGCTTTGACACAAACCTCGCGGTGGAGGCAGACGTGGAGAGAACTGTTCTTTTCAAACTGTATTTTAGCCCACATTTTATTGCAGTGCTTCTCACAGAATTTACTTGCAGTTATGGAGCTCCAATATACCGATATTTACTTAATATATCAGCAAGTGTGAAACCACAACACCTCTTTAAATTAGCTTAATGATGAGTGCGTGCGTGTGTCTGTGTGTGTGTGTGTGTGTGTAGCTCCTTCCCCCTCACACACAGAGCACAGCTGTCAACCTTGGGGAAATACTGGTAACAGAACATAATTTTTAGCCAAAATATGAGAAACAGTAAATTACCGGCCAAGTATGAAATAGCTCAGCTATCCGGTCGGTAAATTTGAAGAACAGATCTGCATATTGAGCAGAGATGATCCACTCAGATGTAAATGGAACTCAATAAATGCATCATCTCTTAACACTGGTTTGCCATCCTGTGATAATAATACTGATGATAACTTTTACACTAACGGAGTTTAGGATAATGATGGTTTCAGCGTGTTTTGGTGTCTGATCACAGGGTAAGTTCACCACGGCCAGCGATGTGTGGGCGTTCGGAGTCACTCTGTGGGAGATGCTGAGCGTTTGTCAGGAGCAGCCGTACTCCACCCTCACAGATGAACAAGTCATCGACAATGCTGGGGAGTTCTTCAGAGACCAGGGCAGACAGGTACACCTCACACAAACACACTAAAACTGCCTCCATCCGTTTTCTTAACTGCTCGTCCAATTCAGGGTTTTGGGGGGGGGGGGGCTGGAGCTTATCCCAGCAGGTGAAACAACCTCAATATGTTTACTGTTTAGTAATCGTGTGCTGAAATATCACGTTTAAACTGTGAACTCATTTTTGACTTGAAGTAGTGCTGACTGATTTCATGCAAGGTTACCCTATGAGGAAACTCCATAGGGTTGCTCAGAGTATAGCTGCTGCTCCTGTGTGTCGAAGTCAGGAGTCAGTTTTACGTGTTTCAGGCATCTGGTAAGGATGCCTCCTGGGCCACCTGCCTTTGAAGGTTTTCCCTGTGCACCCAACTGGAAGGAGACCTCAGGGTAGATCCAGAACCCACTGGGAATGAAGGAGCTGGAAAAATGTGCCTGGGGAGGAGGACGTCTGGAATACGCTGCTTAGCCTACTGCCACTGATAGGTTCAGATCATTTTATAACAACAAAGAACACTCACACACAGACAGTTTCGGTATACCCGCTAGCGAGGGAGACACTTCACCTCTGACCTCCGGAGCAGAGACGTCAATCTCCGCACCTTAGCCAGGGAGGAAGTAGTTCTCAGCGCATCTTCCCTTTGCAGCGGCTTTTATTACAAAGTAAAGTCACGTGATGTTACAAAAGCAGTTTTATAACACAAGTAATAAAACAACATTCCTGGCTCTAAGTAACCTTATATGGTAGTGGAAAAACCCATGGAAGGTATACATTAGCCAAGGTGTATGTGACTTCCTGTGTGTATGTTGTCTGTGTGTTGTGGGGGATGTGTTTTGCTGCAGGCTTGAAACAGCCTAAGAGTACGTGGAATGTGGTGGCACTTTTTAAGGAAAGTCA